>JALPQI010005266.1:0-72920 GCA_025490895.1 Thaumatotibia leucotreta | reverse complement strand
TAAAATGATGAAGATACAAAGTTCGTAGTATTGCTACAATGCGGAATAGACGAATCTATGTACCTGTAAATATTTGTTACCCTGTAGTTAATTATATTTATTGATTTAGGGTTAGTTAAATAAATAAATTTAGTAACACGTCTTACCCGTCTATATAAAACTTTAGTAATAAAACGAAGATAATGGTGTTATAGATGGATAACATTATTAGTGTTAATGTAATTTAGTGTACATATAATGTCTCTAAATATCTACAATGTTAAACCATTGCATATGTATAGTAAAGGTAGGTTTATGTAAGCAATATTAGAGTTAAAGTCAATTGAAATGTAATTTATGACGTAATATTTATTAAGTTAAATATTTCTCAGGCGTAATTATTAACTTATTACACAACAAAAAATAGTTTACAAATAAACGATCAATTTAACATTACATAGTATGTATGTACGCTGATTGCCTGATATACATATTTTTCATCTAAATAAAGAGATCGTGATTCTGAATAGATATAATATAACACAAAATTTACCCATAGATTCAAAATTATGAAAATAGACAAAACAAAGAGAAATGCATCTATCAAATTATGCATTGAGAATTCACTGTTAACACGTTGTAACTTACTCAGCCTAAATAAGTGTAAGTTTACTTAAATTAAGATATCAATTAATGTTGTAGATCTTGTAATATCGTGTATCTTATCTTGGTTAGCTTTCTCTTTACATCTTTGAAATAGTATTTTATTGAAAGAGTGATACCGCTTTCGTATATCATAGTTATTTTTATTAAAACTTGATTTTTTTCGCACTCGTATGGTAATGTACTATTGTATAACAGATACTAAGTTAAAATTACGACTTCCCGAAGCTGCAATGGGGTTCGACATGGGCACTTCAGGTACCTATGTCAAAGTAGCTTAAATTCGAATATTGAAAAATCTTAGCCATTGCAGTTTGACCTTAAAGACTTTGTTATAAAGTGCTCACGTGGAATACTAGTGCAGCGTCGGGCACTCGTACTCTTAAATCAAATTCTACAAATCCTTGGAAACCATACTTTTATTTTTTCATTTTAACTAAGTACATAATATCCATTACTGTTATTGAAATGGCTGACATTTGCTGAATTCTCATGAAATAGTGGTCGATGTATTTACCAAAATGTCTTTTAACCTTAAAGTTACTGCCAGGAAACTGACCGTTTAAAAAATGTGTATTCTGAAAACCCTGTCGTACTGGAGAGGTGGGCTGATGTACTTATTAAACACTGGTGCCTGTGTCAGTCAGGCTTTTATTGTATTTTATATTTTAACGAAACCGAAGAGCGACTCTGATGTATAATGAGCGCTGTCAAGCATTGTTATTTTGTAAAATGACAATTTGTAATAAAGCTTATGATTTTATAATTACTTGTTTTAATACCAGTTTCAGTACCCTAAGTACTAATATTTCAACGCAAAAGTAACTCTGTCTGCTGTCTCTCACGTCTAAACTACTGAAAAGATTTTCATGTTGGGAATTACATACGATAGTTTTCATCGCAAAAAATATGTCACTATGTCACCTCACACCATTAAAAAAAGATTATTAACAATTTATTTATAGGAAATAAAAATTTTCTTGAACCTTAAGACAACGGCTATCAGGGAAAAATATAATATTCATAGGTACCTCCATGGTACCTCCGGAAAACTATCAGGGAAAATATAATATTCATAGGTACCTCCATGGTACCTCCGGAAAACTTTACATAGCATAATTATACTTCTCGTTACATTCCACCTTTTGAAATTTTATGATATATTGTCACTTACCAAACTATTATTATACATATGAAGGGTCCACGGAAAGAACATGTCTAGTCAATTCAAATTACAGAAGGAAAAACCACCTTACTTTAAACAGAAAAGGTGTGAATTTGCCTTTTGTATCTTTCGTACATTATCATGTTCCAACCTAATCTAAGCTACTCGTAGTTGCCCAAATGAAAATTCTGCCAAACGGAAGTTAGCAAAGAATAAATTTGGTAAATATTGGTATGCCAAGTGAATCATCTGCAATAAGTTGGCTGGGAAGTAAAATTATGCGGATAATATTTCAGCTAAATAGCGGTACACCATTTATTACCATTTTAAGGTGCATTCAGACCAAATGAGCATTCGCTATTCTATCCCCACCCTACGAAATCAATGAATCACGTTTTGTGTAACGATCTAATTTCGTAGAGTAGGGGGTTAGAATAGCGAATGCTCGTTTGGTCTAAATGCACCTTAAACTCGCAAAGCATGTACATATTATACCTGTCATTATTGCATGTTTTTCGTAGCATAATTAGGTGAGCCGATATTAAGCCGAAAACGTGAGCAAAACTCAAAATGTTATTTAGTTTACAAAAAAAAAGAGTACTTTTTGAAGTCTCGAATCTCTGAAACTATAAGACCTACAGTAATTCATGTTAGATCAACTTGTTGGAAATTTATTAATCTTTAAACGCTTCCTTTTGACCGCCGTAGTCTGATATATCAGACAATCAATACCCAGCTCGTACCGCCGCAGTCAGATAAATAAGACAATTTTTTTCATGCTTTTCTCAAGATATTCTTTACTTTTACAGAGCTTACTTTGGTTCTTTGCATAAGTAAGTCGCAGTAATTATTGATTAAGTAACAGTGAGACTGATCTGTTGATTTTATTATATTTTCTAGATGAAAATAAACTTCAATTATACCATTAGATTATGTATGATTTTACCCCAAGTCTCGTAGCCAAAGTCTTATATAAAAGACACTAGAGATGTGACGATGATTGGTATTGGCATATCTACGTCAACTTTTTCATTCGATATTTAGATTTACGACGTAAGATTTATGCATGCGACTGACCTTACTTAGCTAACCTATTTGATCACTTTGATATATTCTTATAAAATTATGACGTAAGTTGTCTAGTACATCGTCTACAATATCGTCCGCTGAAGAATTATTTAGAATTTTAGAAGGAGCGGACGAAAATGAAGATTTCGAATCTGTCATAAAAATAATCTGCCGTAACCAGAATCTGTCCTTAACTGAATCAAGTTACCCAATGACTTAAGTAGCCACACCAAGTGTTGATACATTCGCTTCATACGCAATTGCCATGTAGATACTCCTTTGGCAGTTCTAGGTGCACGTTCAGTGTCTGGAAACTTGACTCTCAACACGACATGCCGTGATGGCCTCGCAGTACATGATAGAGTACCTAATCCTTGTCATTGTGATACCATTCACTCTTTGGACATTTTGAATCCATGAATGTTTTGACTCTTGGACATTTTGACATATTTGAGTCCTTGGAAGTTTTCAAAGTTGAACTTAGAAATAAATATATTTGAATTGTATTAGTGCCTACCTACCAGGGTTTATTTATTTATTTAAACTTTATTGCACAAAAGTAAAACTTAACGTACAAAAGGCGAACTTAATGCCATGAGGCATTCTCTACCAGTCAACCTTAAGGCAAAGCAGAGAGATTGATTGGTTTATCAGTGAAGTCTGTTATTTATAGATGGTAGAATATTTGAATCGATAAATAAGGGAAGACTCTGTTATCGTGGTTCATCGGTAACCCCTACCAAGTCATTGTATTCCGCTATAATAATTAACACAGACTACGCCATCGTCTTAAAAATGAGACCGCATGTGACGTCAAAGATGTAAAATAGAAAATTTTAGTGATGTGGATTATTCGATATTTCAAAATTATGTTTAGTCAACAAAATATATAAGATTGGTACTGTTTAGTAGTTTAAACAATTTGAGTACTATAATGTTGAACTTACAATATTTATTTATCAAAAGAATTGTAAAATTGTATAATTTATTAAGCCAAACAACGTTGAAATTTTCATATTCGATACGTTTCTAATGCGATCAATCCTCTCCCTACTAGTGCCAACTTATCAACGAAAAAACAATCAAGCCTTCGCCAATGTCTGAAATAGTAGACCGCTCATGACGTCACAGATACGAAATGAGAAATGATAGTGATGTAGCAACGTCCATCAATAAATTTGCATAGCTGGTAAAATTCACAGATTCAAACCATTAATAAAAGGGACGAAACCAAAATAAAGACATTTGTAAACGTGATTAAATTATAATAATATAATATTTAATGACAAGGTGGTAAAAAACGAAGTTAATCACAGTAAACAATAAACAATAAAATATTTCATCGTAAGTTATGTGGCAAGCACTACACAGTTTGTTATAACTTAGTATAGGCGGCAACACGGGCACGTCCGATGACATCCCAAGCGGCGTTCAAAAGGTTAACATGTAATGTCAGAAAAAGTAAGTTTTTTTAAATAAAAATCAGAAACTAAAAAATTACCGCATGAAATAATATATAATTATGAAAACGAATAAATTCGCGTATATTTCTCGGGTTCGTCGTCTGGGTCGCGTTTTATAAAGTTACAATTTACAATTTCGCTGTTTGCCTCTCTTTCTAGCCAATAAGTGCGTGCGTTAGAGAAGCAAACAGCGAAATTGTAGATTGTAACTTTATAAAACGCGACCCTGGTGGTCGCCCGCAGACCACAAACCCTGTAAAGTGTTCGAAACATCGGGATGATGTTAAAGTTAATTCGTTAATATATGCGAGTTTATCCATCAATTCTCGCGGTAACCGAAGAAAATATTAAAATACCGTATATTTCGCAGTTTTTCACGTATTACGCAGCTTTTTTTTCTTGCAAAACTACCTACCAAAAATGCAGCGATAGTTACTATTTGCTTTGTGAGTTTAAGGTAAAATTATATATACCTAGTTTGACCGTACTATATTTTTTAAAACCGATGTTGTCCGGGTCAACAGACTTACGGTTGTAAGTGTATCAACATTCAACTATTTAAATTAAGTGTCGTTATGTGGTGCGTATAGGTAACATATCAATGTTTATTTGATCTTGGCACCGTTATTTAGATCAAGTCGACCGCAGCAGCGCGGCTTTATTCAAGGTGGATATGCCATGTAACACTGCAGACCTATTTATTTTACATAAGTATTCGAACTAAACATATTATGATCGCAACCAACTATTTACGGTAGGTAAGTGAATATACAGGGTGACCAATGGTCACCAATGGTCACCCTTTCACTGACCATAAAATAAGTTCATTCCCACTCTCAAAGAGGGTATGGGAGGCAAAATAAGCCCGTAGGGGCGTTTTTTAAAAATAAGTTAAAGTTTCAGAACATTAGGCCACTCGGGAACCATGTCAAAGTGACTCTATAAAACACATTGTGAAAAATCTCTAACTGGTTGTTACTGTGACAATGGGTCTAAAGTAGCCCATGGATTCCAATTGCTTGAGTGTAAGCACCAAGCGCCTGAAACTTTCTCACATGGCAACGGGAATGCACTTATTTTTTGGCCACCTTTTATACATACAATGGCAGTTTCAGAAAGAACTAGGTAAATCAATAAAATGTTATAAAAAACATAATATAAAAATCATTTCAAATGACGAATTTATTCAACAAATGACCCGACAAACAGTCACAAAATTAAACGTGCGACATTCTAATGAGGTGCGCGGGACATTGACTCGTCTAGGGCGGTGCATTCCCTTGGTCGCCATTACAAAATGTCGGTAACGGTGACGGCTGCGCCGGCGTCACTGGACGTGACGCGCATGCGTATCGCGTACGCGACGATTCCGGAGAACCCACTTCTTGAATGAACCAGTGAAAGGCGATAAAACCACATGGGAATTGCTGTGTGGTTTTGATCATTTTTCACACCAAATAAATATCAATTCTCCTTCTTCTCGTCCTTACGTTGAATTTAGGTACCACAAAAATAACAAATAATTATTTACTGACCACATACTGTAGATTTGCTAACAAATTCAAAGCAAAACTGAAAATATTTAGTAATAGATTAGCTTCGTCTAGGAATAGGTACTTAATTATAAAACTGCAGATCTCAATTATGAGTATTTCAGAAGCATCATGCTTTGCCGGAACGTCTTAAAGTTTTTGTAACATGTAACATGTATTTGCATCAGAATACTTCCGTTAATTCAGGCGCAATCAAAATCATGGCACGCACTCACAATAAATCTTGCATCGAACGGCCCTTTACGGCTTGCAACCACTAGGTGTTTAAGTACTTCTACTCACCTACGGTACGGGTTCAAAGAATGCATCAATATCAGCTTTGGATCATTGCAAGATTTTTTTAGAAAAATATATCTGAATTTTTATACGTGTTACGGAAGTTTCAATTCCATTTGCTCAATCAGCTAGTATTAGGTATAATAGCGGGTAGGTACTATAGTGTAACAGGTCCTACTTATCCTATACCCTTGTAAATGCTGGTATCCTGTAGTGACTACAGGACACCAGCATTTACAAAGCTGCACTATGTTACTTCCTTCCCATAGTAAATTAAATGTGTAGTATTATTGCAAACATTATGAGGTAAGGCACAAATAAAAACCCTAAAATGAAGACACGCACCGATTTTTTATCGTCCTTTATTGTCAAAAATACACAATTTAAATACATAAAATAAGTCTAACTAACCTAACAATGCCACAAGGGCCAGTTTTAGATGTAGGTTATCTAAGATTGGCCCTTGTGGCATTGTACCGAAGATGCTGGCGGGATTTCCTCGCTGTATCGCCATACTGATGCATTGAGCGAGGAGGCCGCAAGCTCTTCGAAAATATTTGTATTTTAACTAAATTAATACTTATTTTGTATACCTAATGGATTATTTGTTACTTCAGTGCTTTATTTTTTCGACTCGTTTTCATTTATTGGCAAATAGTGCAACAATGGTTTTCCGAAGGTTCTCTATAATTGCTCATTATCTTTTTTCCCTTAGAAAACTATCATTCTAATCCCTGCGCAACGTTCGGTCATTCACCTGTAAAACTCCTGACACAAATACATTAAACAGTAGTATTTAGACACTGTATGACCTCGAAACATGGCGTATTGTGGGCAGCAATAGAGGACGTCTCGTGTCGAATCAGAAACGAGGCATTTGAAAAAGGCGAAACAGGGCGGGTAACGGAATGATACTTCGGCGCGGTCCTAAAGGGTATCACAGTCAGTAGTGCGGGGATATGGAGTGCATTGTTTGCATATAAACTATGCAGACTAAGTGACCAGTATCCGTACTATGAGTTGGAAAGTAAAGGATAACGTAATACATTCTATCGCGCTCCCACTGACTCATTGGACCGAGCGCGATGGCCTGATTTACGTATCGAGTAAAACTTAACGTTATCGATATCTACTTGCAAAGTCATGGTACGGCTACAGTGCATATGGCAAGCAACCTTTTATTCGTATTATTGAATGTGTTGTGTTCACAGTTAAAAACAAACTTCTTAAATTATCAGCTAAACGTGAATTCATAGGACACAAGCAGGAAATAAAAAAAACCATTAACGCATCAGCGGGCATACTGTGAACTACGAAATCCGCAAATTTCGGGGATTTTTCTCTGTCACTCTAATGACGCCTTCGTTGAAGTAACAGAGACAAATCCCCGAAATTTACCCGTGTTCGAGGTAGCAGGCCAGGGGCCCGTTTCTCGAAAGCTTGTAACTTGTAATACAAGTGGAAGTAGGTATCTTTTTGACACTATTAATTAGATAAGGACTTCCGCTTGTATTACAAGTTGCAAGCTTTCGAGAAATAGGCCCCTGGCCTATATACTACCGCGAAAATCGAAATTCGTACATTTCGAGGATTTTTCTCTGTCACTCAAACGAAGGCATCATTAGAGTGAGAGACAAATCCTCGAAATTTACGAATTTCGTTTTTCGCGGTAGTGCCGCAGAATCGCAGTGCGGGGAATGAACTATTATGACTGCAGCAACTCTCACTGTGTTGTGATGCTGCTGCCGAGCGCCGATACACTTTCCTGTGCGTGCGCGGACTGCGATCCACGGACCAATTATGTAATACCCTAAATGCATTATCCTGTACAGAGTGTGCAGACTGCAAAAACGCTCGGTTATCCGCTATTTTTGCTACATGATAGGTACTTCCGTTGATGCTGTACGCTATTTCGTTTTGCATTATACTTAATCTCTGTCTGTTATTGTCTTAAGTACTTACCTAGTTTTAAAGTTTTGGTTACATTAATTAGTATTAGTAAATGTTGTATTGATTATTGAAATTTAACATACAACTGGAAAGACACAGTGCAGATTTTATTATTTATGAGAAAATAATCTTGTCAATACTTCACAACAACATTAACAAAACATTATGTTCCAACTTCATATTTATTACAGTTTTAAAATACAGGAATATTCCGAGTGTGTTTAGTAGGTATCAGTCCTATTGCACTCGTGAGAAGCCAGGGCAAGTCGCTGTTAACTAATTTTAAAAACCAGCCAAGAGCGCGTCGGGCCAGGCTCAGTGTAGGATTCCGTACTTATTCAAAAACGGCTGGCCCATTCGGGTTCGAATCTTGCATAATTTTTGAAACCACGGATCAAAAGATCAAGGGGCAAAATATTTACTTAACAGAAAAAATCTTTAGATCTCCTTTTCCTTTTTAGAAGACCTATTCAATGATACTATAGAATAATAGCAAAATAAAAAAAAACATCCCCACTTACATGTAGAGCTATGCTGCGGACAGAAAAATCGACAGCCGACCCGGACATATCGAAACTATAAGGGTTCCTTTGTGCTTACTACGAAACCCTCAAAATAGTTTCGACAAATATATATTATTATTTAGTATCCACAACACGATTATATTTAAGAAACCTTGTTTTGCAAGGACGTTGAACCATACAATACTATACCTATCTAGATTTTTCAATGTAAATTTTCATGCCGCCTAATAATGTTTTAATTAAACATGATATGAAGTTTATTTTCGCATTATATTTTTTATGGAATATACTTTATAAACTAATACTTAAACAATTAAATACTAATACTTAAATAATTACTTTAACTTATCTACTAAACTTTGAAATTTTTTCGTAAATTTACTTTAGCTAAATATACATTCATTAAAAAAAATATGTATGAAAATGAAACAAATTGTTCCATTTATTCCTTAGACAACTCATTTTTCAACATATACATAACTTACATACCGCTTTAATATCATTTAGATTATAAAAAAGTGAACAAAAGTTACCGATTCAATCAAAAATCGAGAAACGGCTCCTAGATTAAGGTCTATTTATTTATTGCATGTATATTTAGAATATTATTAAAAATTAATTACAACTTTCAGATTTAAATAAATTACAAATTAAACTAAAATGAAAAAATAAAGATAAAACTTACACTAAAATTAAATATACCTTAACAAACTACCTATAAGAAGAAAATACCTTCCAAAAGATCCGCCTGCGGCATGGTGCCCATGACACTGGCGGCGTTACCTCGCTGAATCGCTAAGGAGATTCTTTGTGCGAGGTAAGCGCCAGCCCTTGGGTCACCAGAGGCGTCGTGCAGCCGGAACGACATGGCCCTCATAAAAGTCTTCATGTCTGCTGACCAAGGACCTAAAGTTTCTACTGCTAGCGCCGCAAACTCGTAGTTGATTAAAAGCGACGAGTATTTGTGGCGCTTGAGAACCTGGGCCTGGTCAGCAGCAGCACCGGCTTGTGCTCGTGTGCCTTGGATGTGGGACTGCGCGAACGTGTCAACACACGTTGCGTCCCACACCAAGATTAAGGTACATTAATAAAAAACTAAGCACAAAAATAGAAAAGTACTCCACTTATCCAGTAAGAATTGAAAGTGTCTTTCGTCACATGCTAAATTGCTAGAAAGATTATTTTTAATTACTCCAACAAAGTATCATAAAGATGAACAATTCGTAATAAAACTATACCGGACTCTTAAAATGTAGGTACGTGCAAATCAGCTAAGCGACAATCCAATCAACAAACAACCAATTTTAGATATGTAGAAAATTCAGTGAATGATCAACGATTAGGTATATTAATTAATAACGGTAAATATTTTCCATCAATAAATGCGGTTCTATACATGGCATTAAGACACACGTCATGAGCAAGTGTGTTGAAAAGTGAGTATAATGCCAATACTATTACACCAATAATTGTGTACCTTCAAATAAAACTTGTTAATTTATTAAGTACCTGTTCTAAATTACACTGTAAACTGACTTTGTTTTCTAGTTAACTAATCTGGTAAAATGAATACTTATGTATTACCGTTGTTATTGGATTACAAGTAACAAGTAATTACATAAATCATTTGTTTTTAGTTTAATTGAATCGTCGGTTGCATTTGTTTTGTTTGCAACATATCGATGTTTAACGACAAACTTATGTAGATTATAAAGCTGCTTTGGCACTGGTATTGCCTAACCTGGCATATCGCATGCTGCGAGCATTTTGATTGAATTACAAATTGTAAAAGAACAATGCCCAACTTCACCTGACGAATCGGCTGGTTACATCACGCCCTTTGTAATCGTAATAGGATCTATTCTGGAGTTTTATCGATGGTCCTTGCACTCCTTGCCACAATACGGCTCTGGAACATAATAACAAATATAACTCGAATACTCGCATAAGTTTATAATATACTACACAGTTAAAGATATACAGTAACTACTTACTTACTGAGGTATGCTGCGGACAGACGGACGGACGGACGGACAGACGGACAGATGGACAGACCGACAGAAGGACATGGCGAAACTATAAGGGTTCCGGTTATTACGGAACCCTAAAAACGGCTCCATTATGGGATCAATCTCGTGTCTGAGGGACAGACTCTGTTACAGCCGATTTGCTCCGAAACTACTTGACCGATAGAGTTGAATTTTTGTAGACATATGTAAATTAGTGACCCGACGATGAACGTGGAACGAAAATAAATGAATTTTAAATATGAGGTTTATTTTTGGGGGGTAAATAAGAAAGTTTTGCAAACTTTATTATGTGATATATCAAATGAAAGAGGTTAGTGTAAGGATTTTAAACAAATATTTTTTAATATTGTAAGATAAATAATATTGATTTTATTCAAAAACATGGGTGAAAAATGACCATTACCCCCTGATCTCCGGAACTACTAGGCTTGATATTTTGCGAAAAATTATAGAAAATAGTTCCTTGCGTATAGCAAGCAGGTACTAGATAAGCGCGGATTTTTTTCTCTTTGTACTTGCTGCGTTGCTGCAGGATAGAGATGTTTGTGTCCATGGCTGTCCATGGTATCTATCTGGAGTATAGGGCGCCAGCACCACATCTCAAAGACATCCATTATAGGATAAATAATAATTCCCGTATGACATATACTCGGCTGTACATATACTCGTATATTATGTGCATTACCTACTGTAAGGCCTGTAAGTTTTAAAACATGTAAATTGTAAAAATAAACCATTATAATAGCTCGTCCATCATTTCTGACATCCTAAGGTCTAAGCTTTTTTATCTTGAGCTCTATATCAGTACACACTGACATAAGTAATAGACGCTTAATAGGTAAGTACTTAATTCGTTACATAATACTTAGCTCCATTAGACTTAAGTGTATTGACGCACCTATTACTATATCCGCGATGGTTTTAATTGAAATTGTCAGCCTCCGTAGCTTAGTTAGATGTGACGCTACCTGCGATACTAGGTTCCAGGTTCAAATACGGGCGAGGGCATTAATAAGTGTGTTTTTCTTAAATATTGGTTTTGTTATCGATGCATTTAAGTAATTATCTATATTTGTCTATTGTATGTGTATATAATCGCTTAATATCCATAACGTCTTTTTTATCCACAATGATCTTTAATAGAGCTTACCGTGCAATTGGATCGATTTAATTGTAAGATTCTCCTATGTCATTTGGGCATTTCTCCGAGCGTTTTAACCGCCGTGGCTTCGGTGATAGCCTTATCCCTTGAGAGATGTATGAATTTTTGAACATCTTGGTAGACGTAGTTGACAATTATGTACCAAGATATCCTAAAAAATATGAGATACACACGGAAATCGCGTAATAATGTCACCAAGGTCACGGCGGTTCACACGCTCGGAGAAATACCCATTTATGTATATTTTTTTTTATTTAAGTCTCTAATATATTAGAAAAAAATGCACTTTGTAACTTTTTTTCGCAGTTGTATGGAAATGCACGATTTTATTGGGCCTAATGGGCATGATGACTAGCAAGTCAAATGAGCATCTTTTTTAGAACTGTCAAAACGATCACCACTATGGAATTTTATATGAAATACTCAAAAGTGACGTCAAGTTTGAGTACAGTCAAGTGCAAAAATAAGTATCGAAAGAATCCGTTCATAAATATGTTACGACGTTCTTATTACACAGAATTAGAGTGCACTGGGACATATTTTTGAACATTTTTGTATACCCCTTATTTTGTCTTCGACTGTACTGCCAAATGAAAATGACCTACTCTTTTAAGTTATTTTCAATTTATTAAATAGAAGTTCTGTACAAAAAATATTGCAATTTACATCTTAATAATAATTTCTTCGTGTATTATGTCGTGCATAATGTTAAATAATTTATGTTAACTACGGTCATCATCCCTATTTTCAGTGGTGTGTTTTTTTTTGGGCAGCGTAGCGCGTGCCCGGCCGTGCCCGACGGGCGGCGGCGGCGGTCAGGCCCGAGCCGTGCTGTATGGCAGGCGCACGCGCAGGGCGAGAGTGGGCGACCTCATATAGCGGGCGCGGGAGACTGCTCCTTTATTTGTCGGTTGTGCGTCGTGTGCGAGGGACGTGCAGGGACATCATGCGGACAATACTGGTGAGCTCCCGTTGGCTTTTCTTTTGTGATCGTCGACTTTCTTATTATCAATCGTAATAATTACTAATTAAAACTTTCAACTTTATTTATTTATCAATATTTAATCTAATTTTGTATTTAAATCAGAGCTGTGCTTCAGTTCACAGTATTATTGTTTGTTTATCGAGTCTATTTTTCAATTGATTAAATATTCGGTCACAAAGTTGGAGGGTGAATTGATTTACTTTTTATTCGTTTTATTTAACGATTTAATTTTAACTTTTTAATTTATGTTTAAACTCGACTTATTCTATAAGTATTATTTAATTATATTATTTTAATAGAATTGAAACACTTTTAAAACAAAACTATTTTAATTTCAAAAGTGTTATTTAATGGGACATGCATTTTGCAGACAAGTATCGTATTTTGTAAATATATACTTACAAACATTACAGAGGTAACTTAGTAAATGATTTTTTATATTTACTACAATACCTATATGTGCTTATAATTTGAATTATATGCTAAAAACATTAAATTATTTTCAGAATTGGGTCATACAGATTTTTTTGTATGAGTTAGGTTACAAATCCTTCCTGTGGACATATGAAATCTAACCCTAATAAGTAACACTAATTTTCTTGTTGCACAAATACAAGCCCATAGGTGGCTTCTGGTTCTTAAGAATTATGAACTCAAAACCTAATTTGTATGTCCCAGAACCGTTAACTTTCGCACTGTCCACAGGAAAGACGTCCGTTTTCGCGAACGCTGCATGACCCGATTATGCTAGTTACTCGTAGGTACGAATGTAGGTACCTACTTGCTTGCGTTAGCTAAATCATTAAAACCTTATAGAAAGCAGCAATTATGTTGCAGCTGGCTAATTAGTCAATGCGAAAGCTAATTCTAAACACCTCAGTATGGCGCCACGTCCGCAATAAAGGCCTCATATATAATAAAATTATTTGATCAATACACGAACTCGCAGATAAGTACCCGATTGCGTTTCAACCGAACGTTTAAACGAATACCGAGTGACAGTAAACACGGCAAGTATCCACGGGCAACCTTGGAGCGACTGACAGGTCACTATAACCGTGCAACAAATCTCGAGTAACCTTTCGGCAAAACAAAAATGTTGCTCTCCTTAATAATAAGGCGGAACTAATTGTCCAGTTCGAATGTATAATTTGGCAAGTGCGTTGTCATATTAACGATAACGGCTCAATTACGTAAAGCGAGCAACGCTTGTTACGTTACACTGGGCCACATCTATTACCTACTCTAGTAGACCAAAGGCTCGACCCGTGGGCGTAGATAAAACTGATATCACTTGCAATGTTACAACATTTGATATAAAATCAACCCGCTCACTGGAATGACTTCGTTCCATTTTCAGATCGTGTCAAATCAGTCATGGTATGTCAAGATGTAGTGAGCGACACATACAATAAAGCTCTTTTTGTTTCACTATCTCCGCATTGTCAAAACGAACTGCACCTTGAACTATTTTTACAACAATGCGAACCAACAACAGACCTTTTCGTACGTATGATCTTGAATATTAAAAGTGCAGTAGGTACAATGGTATTCAAATCTGCTGGAAGGCTGGAACGGATAGAATTGATAAATATATTCCGTGCCGTGACAACCAGAGTCTTTCGCAGTTGATTTTTTCTATGGCAAGTACATCTGTTACGACATTGTGTGATAAATATATATTTTTAGATATTGAACGATATACAACATAGGTGTGATGCCTCCAATGGACTGTGTCTCACATAACGTAATATCTGGATTGAGTTACAATTTTCATTTAATTACAACACCTTATGAGACAGTGTCCAGTTGTCTCCAAGATTCTCAGCACCCACTGAACCAGAAACAAGGAGGTTCGCCTTGCATATAAGGTTTACCGTCCGTGACACCGAGCTCGCAAGAATCGTAATTCTTACGTACTTGTTTTTTACATAATTAGTTCTTTACATCCATGGTGCATACACTTAAGGTATGTATGAAATGTAGATATGTTAATGTTTTAACGTTTATAGTAGGTTTTGGTATCGCTCTAGTAATTTGAATTTGGTTAATGGATTTTTGCATCATTCATTGGATTATCCGTCAGACCTTAAATAATTACAGCGAAGTGTACCTACTGAGTAAACAATGCGCCTTCTTTCGATATTTAAATAATTAAATCATTGACATTGCGTGAGATCCGTGCTATCGGCGTTTTGTAAGTGTTTACAAACATCAGACATTCATAACGTTCGTTTTCTGCTTAATAAATCAGACGGGCTGCAACTTTGCTATTAATGCATAGCACGAAACATTATCCGATGTTTAAGCCGATTAGCTGGTTACTGATTTCACGCTAACATTTATGGTATTCATAATCAGAATTAAGTATCATAAATTAGAAGTTACCCTTAATTATAACAATTTGAACGTATTTTTTTTTCATCTTATTTTGAAATTTGTCTCTCATTGAAAAGGGCCAAACTGTTGAAATTTCGGTGTCATGTCTGATTGTGATTATGGATTAACATAAAACTTTTTGAGAACATGAATCACTTCAAGTATGTTGTTAGACAAACCGTGTGAATCAATGGAAATCATATATTACCTTACAAATATAGGAAATGGCGTACAACAAACACTTACCTTTCATCTGCCCATTCGTGCTTAGACATTTTTATGTAGGTACGAATTACTAACAAATACATTGTAACAATTATCCTGTAAACAGGCAGGTACTTGAACCGAGCATATTACTTATTTAGATTTATCTTTCACTGAACTCTGCACTGAAAATCAATTATATCTACTTAATACGTTGGAACTTTACCTAAAGTAGTTGCTCTTTCACTGATCGTTAGAAAAAATCGTAAAACGTTTTGTTGAATTTAATAGCATCATGTAATATACCAAGACTCACATAATATTCATTTAAGTACGTGTTTCTCAGTGCACAGTGATTTCTCCCGCGTGTGTACCGCTTTTGCTCTTCATTATAATCAATTTTCTATTGGAAAGGCTCAGTTTCCGATAAATCGAAGATAAACTTAAACAATTGAAAGAGAAAATCCGGATTGTTTTGTCTACGGGTTTCTTGCAACTTCTGCGCCTATTAAATCTTTAATTTTGTGACCGTTCATATTTTCCCTCATAACTGTTAGTAAATAAAAAGGTAGATTAAGTTGTTTCGGCAAACCACCTCGCAACAACCAATGAACATAATATAATTATAGAGCCATTTCAACAAGCACAAGCCGCATTTTTTTCTATGAAAATAATTATTATTCAGATATAATCATCACAATATTGATAAACTAATAAGTCAACATATTACATAAATACAAAGAGCAAATAATAACCTATATACATAGTTGCATGCAAACTAACAAAAATTACATCATAACACCCGAACACAGGCTTCAGTAGCGGTTCCCCGGTTTCGGGATAATCCGGCACGAACAAATTATGAATATCGTTACATTTGTCTAATTATCCATGACTGCAGCGCAACGCCACGCGGAAGCCGCTATTGTATCGTAACTTACAGGTATTGTTAGCACTGCACTGTTGGAGCTCTTAAATTGCAGCTTCATTAAAATATAAGGTCGATCGGGCGATTTTGTGAGATACAATAAAAAACTTGAAGTGATTTTCGGAAATGGCATTGTTACGAAGTTGGGTAATACTCATCCCATTAGGAAATTAGGTTAAATCCACAAGACACATTAGTGACAAATTGTTTTGTATGTTGTTATATTAGACTAAATTTAAGCATCTACGTATCTATTTATAGGGTTACGCCAGACATAGCGGTAACATAACTTTGATTAAGTAATTTAAAAACACTCAAAATTATTGGTACCTATATTGCTCACTCTTTGATGACTTTACAGCCTCGCAGATTTACGCCACTGTAGATACGAGTAAATAAGATTGGTCACTTTTCTCGATGGAGCGTTTTGTCCAGAATGTCGAAGATAGAGATTACCTGACATCTGACATGTATACAAAGTCTGTATGCAGATGCGGGTTTGATACTTAAATCTGTCTTCAGCAGTTCCTTACCTGTTTTTCTTGGAGTACAGGTATGACTCCACTTGATAATTTTTATTCTCTATAGTCTTTCCTTTTGTTCTACTGTACATCATCAATAAATTTAGTAACGGTATATATCCGTGTCATTTCATTAAATAAATTTATTATTCAACGCTCAGACAAGAAAAATAATGGAGACTTATTGACTACACGGTGTAGGTACTTAATGTAATCAATGTCAATAGGCATGCACTCGAAAATTGCTTTCGAGTAGGAAATCCGACCATTCGACGTATTAACTAAAATAGACAACTATTGCATTAAGTACCTAAGGATACATAACGGATGCGGATTTAAGATAAAAATAGAGAGAAAAGTTGAGTTCATCAAATTCTCATTTGCATTACACAAGTATCAATTTAGTTAAATAAACTATGTAACTATAGTTTATTAATTAATAATACATAACAATTATCTTCGAAAGTTATCCGGCCGAGGAATGCCTTGCAAAAGACTTCAACGAGCGCTCCGCCCCACCGCCCCGCAACCTCTTCCATCGTAAACAAACAATACCTCATTATTAATAACACTCATTAGAATAACCTACAACTCAATTATAAACCGATTGAGAGAACAATGTAATATGTTGTTGCAAAATTTCTCGGTACGACTTTTCTCTGTAAATAATTACAAAATATTTTCACTTGCGCATTGAAGCGAAGTTAATTACCTATCAAAATAAATAGCAATATCTCTGCAACTTATTAAAACCTGCTTCTCAAATATAACAAAGCTTATAATGAAATATAACGTTTAAATAATAATAATGTTAATGACTACTAGTACAAAAACGGCCGGTTGTCCTCGAATTAAACCTTATAAATATTTTATAGTACCAACTTGAACGGTTGGTTTATTTCGAGATAAATACTTTCAGTTTTTTTATTGCAAGTTTTCCATAAATTATCGGCGACAAGAATGGTGGATCGCCTTCGGTGGCGGAAGCGGCGCGCCGCCGTTCGCACCGGCGCCGGCGCATTCGTAAAATTTCGAGCATGTGTCTCTCTCACTCTAATGACGCATTCGTTTGAGTGACAGAGAAAAATCCTCGAAATTTACGAATTTCGTTTTTCGCGGTAGGGCCGCAGTTTAGGGCCTTATCACACTTGCGATTTACAAGCGAGGCGAAAGCGAAGCGTGCGCGCGGCGTGTTCGTCGCGTGCCCGCAACCAATTCGCCGCGATGGTGTCGCGATTACGCCGCGACCGCGTGACGAATACGCCGCGACTGCGCAGCGAGTTTGCCGCGTCAAGAGTTTGTATCCATTTTGTAATAATAAATCTTATTAGTGACTGTCCAAGACTCAGATCACTCTGAGCGATTTACTGACGGCTGCGCAGCGTATTCGTTACGCGATCGCGGCCAAATCGCAACGCACTCGCGGCGAATTGGTTACGGGCTCGCAACGATCACGCTGCGCGCTCGCTTCGCTTTCGCCTCGCTTGTAAATCGCAAGTGTGATAAGGCTCTTACTCGGCACGCCGAACATTCCGCTAAGCATTCGGGACTTGTCTATTTCACACACAAATTAAGACTGATATGCCTTATGTTATGTATGTTCTGTGTATTGATTGTAAGATTTCTACGAACTAAGTAAATCATATTTGTAGTTTTTTTTCCGTGTATTTTTACTACTTGTATGTACATACAGTTACTATTTCAGCTCACAAAGTAACAATATAATATCAGTATGATACATAATTAACAAAGCTTATGTACATACCTACTTCTTTGATAAATTGATAACAAAAAGAATAACTACTGTAATATAAACATACGCTTGTCTGTATAATTGAATCATGGCGACCGTGGTATACATGCGGCCTTAAATATTTTTGCTCTTAAAACCCATCTGCGGAATGGTATTATTCATTATTCTTAGTCTAAATAGAATTAATAGTTGTAATTCAAGTAAATTTCTTTTCTTCAGCGAACGTATCGTCTGTGGAATAAATCTACTAGATACAACAGGGCTTGGCTATTATAAGGTGGTTAACGAAAAGAGAATACCTGTTTTCACCCTCAGCATGCGTTCATAAGTTGTGTAAGCCGCCAGGCGAGTTGTATGCCTCATTTGCCACCTATGAAGCAAAAAATGCAACATATGTGCACTCGACGTGTAAACCTCGCTTAAAAATAGTCAAGGTTATGCTGTTACCTAATGTTGAAACATATATCATTCACACTTCCGCATAGTGGGTCCATTGTGATAATGCGTTTAGTCGGTCACTAGAGTTAGTAAACACAACAGGTGATTGAAGTGATAAAGGTCGGTTGATTGCATCACTCGCGAGTAGGTACGGTCTCAATGAGATCGATTTCTGAAAGTGCGGCCATTTGCATGGCTTGCGACAGTCCGCACTGCCCAGAATGATAGCGAAGTTTCTCAATCAATTATTAATTGTTTTATCAGCAAACCATAAATTAAGTACAACGCGTAAAACGCGTTCATGAAATTAACCATAAACCGTTTAAAAATAAATAGCCGATTCAAGAAAAGAATAGCGTTGCATAACTACATTTTGTAACATTATTTAGGTATAATCAATTCACACTCGTGTGATGTAAACCCTGGATCTATTAGACCTTGTAATTTCAGTTCGGTTGTCTACTGTTTTTTTAATGAATTATAAACGTAAAAACTAGACAGTAACTTCCGAATGCAATCGGTACGTAATAACTTAATTAGTAGTGTTACATTGGTAAAATGCAGATTTTCCGATTTGTTCATTAGATAAGTTAAACGTGAGACGCTTTCCATTTCCACTTGAAAAACACTTCATAATGCGAGTATCACTTTCGAAAGTTTATTTTTAATTTACCCTAAATTGCTCAATTACATCTATTATACAGCTTAGCATAAGCACAAAATAACAATCTTGTAAAGCAAGTAAAACTCGAACATTGTCGAACTAGTTTACATTAAGATTTCTAGTTAGGTAGTGGTTTGGTCTAGCTTTCGTACCGGTCTTGGTGCAATCTTGCGTAGTACGTATGATATCATTGGTACTTTTATATAAAGCATAACAGAATCCGAGTAAGGCGCAGGCAGTACCTACTGTTAGAGACAAGTTAGTACCTAACGTAGACTGTCAATCTACACTGTCATAAGAAATCGCGTGTATCATCACTTTAACAAAGAGCGCCATATAAAGATGGTGGCAAGATATAAAAGTAGCAAATAGTGCTGCTTTGTAACTTGTGATTATTATTTATTATATCTACATAGAATTTGGCAAAAAATATCTATGTTCCATCTACATGAATAATTATAAAGCATGACTGCACTTAATTTGTCCGTTTCGCCGTGTGAAAAATCAAAGACTGACAAGTTTAAGAATAACACTGTAGGTACCCCAGAGAAACTCTTCAGAGAGTGGTTTACAGCTATGTAGAAGAAAAGAAATTCCGATTAATTCTGTGACGACTTTATAAAAGATGCCTTTGTTTGACCCGGGCTACGGTGTGATCAAAGGTCTACGTATGTAAATAATATAGAAGTATCTGTATAAATCCTAACAGTCTTTTTCACTCACTAGTCTATGCTTCTGTGTACTGCGGTAGGTCACTCGGCAAGGTCCACCACTTCCACAACACTCGAAAGTGGCGGCTTGCATGCCGGCATTCCAGCAACGAAATTGAGTTTTACTATAGCGAATTCCAGCTATGCAATGAACGCTGAGAGAAAAGCCTAGATAGATAGGCTCTAGTAACTTTATTAGTTATTACTGTGGTCAGTAGGTAGCGCTCTAAATAAACTTATAATCGTAATTGGCGCATTTTAATTATACGTAACTATAAGTACCTATGCGTAGGTACGTTTACGACGATAATACCTAGATGTTTCGTGTCTGCCTCCGTAGCTTGGTTGGTTGTGACAATAGTGACGCTGCCTACGAAGCTGGAGGTTCCGGGTTCAAGTTCCGGCGTGGGCATTTATTTCTGGATTTATAGATTGACTAGGATAATTTGGAGCATGATATTTATTATTATTATGTAGATATCATGTACCATGAGACGAATGATACTTTTAGAGAACTCACAATATGCCTACTAGTGGTTTTTATTACCGGAAATCTTTTAGACATAATTATGAAGTTATTAAACTTTTCAAAATGGCCCGAAGTCGTTGCCCTTGATGCACTAGCGGACACTTTAATAGGATGCGGGAAGTGAAACCGCAACCGATTACACGAGTGTGATTCTGGGACCCGTAACTGCATATTGCAATGTCATATTTAAAAGCTTCCTACTTAAAAAGTAGCACTAACTAGTAACATATGTATTACATCATTTTATTCTCCTAATAGGTATCTATTTTTTACACGACTGCCAAAAGGAGAGTATATGTGTTCAGCCCCTATGTATGTTTCATGTTTTCTTTAAACGCACAGATCTTCGCGACCACTTAATCGTTTTTAATAGTGTAAGGTATCATTAGAATCCTCGTGATGTCGCGGGTAACATAGGATACATGACATCGCGTTAAATATAATATGGCGGCCTAGAAATTCAATATTATCTAACCAAAAAAAATAAATGTGAAAGAAACCTATCGAGTTTGGTATCAAAATGAAGAGCTTCAAACAACGATTACGAATATGTACATAACTTATATGTATGTAAATTATTCAAGAAGAGCGAGATTCATTAAAATGCAATCAAATCACAAAGAATAATATGTGATCCAAACGCTATGATTTGGGTATCAAATTAAAGCATTTTACATGCAGATTGTAAATACATATACAAGTTATATGTTTAAGTATATGTATGAAGAGAAAACTCGAAATGTTCTACATCGCGGTATTGAAATTTTTCTTTGAATTCGAAGCCGTGACAGAACTGTCACCGCTGACACGGGGCTTAGTGTGTATGAAACAGATACACTATATAAGTGTTTGTGGTCGAGTGGTACAACGCACGGCTGCTACGCAGCGGTCGTGGGTTCAATCCCCAGCTTGTACCGATGAGTTTTTCGAAAAACTTATGTACATCATCATTTGATATCATCACAAGTGCTTTACGGTGTAGGAAAACATCGTGAGGTAACCGTTTGTGTGTTCCCAACTAGTAATGGGCCAGCGTTGGGACCACGCAAAATAGGCACGTTAGATGTCGAGCTGCGGAAAATAGCTATAACACAATATTTAATAAAAATGAAAATAACATGTACCTACGTAAATATTTTGCGAGATAAGAGACATTTAACCACATATGTATGCTTAGTACATGATTGGTAGCAGAGATTATTTAGTTTAAGTAGATATATCAGCACCATACATTAAAATGCATCCACCTGAAATGTCGTCACTACTAGACGGCGCCACGGTTGTTCGTGAGCATGGCATACAGATGGCTCTGAAACAGTATATACACTACCTTTGTTGTTCGTCCATTGGCACAGATGGCTCTGAAACAGTTTACACTACCTTGCCACGAACGAAACGCATGATCACTTGCAACACATAGCATATTTTGCCGTACCACGATATAGGGAGGTTGGTAATGTGGTCCATGCGTTCGGCTGTGAAGCAGTGGTACCAGGTTCAAATTCTAACTATACGCGCTGAAAATGTTCTTTTGTTTCTTTTTTTTCAAACTTTGTTTTTTTATTGTTTTGTTGCGCATAATCTTTGATTTTGTAAAAACAGTGTTTTACAAGGTTAAATTAATTAAAACTGTGCACTAACAGGTAGTAAATATCTGGATTTCAAATAAAACTAAATCTATTACTAGTCAATCGTGCTCCTAGTGACATCTATTGTA
This sequence comes from Thaumatotibia leucotreta, assembly GCA_025490895.1. NCBI lineage: Eukaryota > Metazoa > Arthropoda > Insecta > Lepidoptera > Tortricidae > Thaumatotibia > Thaumatotibia leucotreta. The sequence goes on along the minus strand of JALPQI010005266.1, from coordinate 50,259 downwards.
ACATATTTCGAATTATTTGAGCCTTCTATGAAACAGACCCTCTATATTTGGGTACTTTGTGTTGGTAGGTACGTCAGTTTGTCGCCGCGAGATAGATTTTCCATCTTTTACTAACTATATGAATAAAATAGGGATGGATAGTCTATTTTGCAGCGACATACAGTCGCACTAATCATGCACTAATATCGAGGATTTCTAGATATGATTTGAATATCAGGCGAATGTACCTAACAATACAATAACAACAGCAATTGTGGCCAAACAAAATTGCTATACGTGCCATACTGGCGCATAAACTAAAATTTGAAATATGTTAAAAAATAAATTGTATTTAGGCCCTTTTTCGCCTACGTTCAGCCTTCGCATTTTCTCGAAACGAACTGTCGGGTCTGCGGCCCTGAGGTTCGTTTTAAAGCTACTTTTTTACATTGTATCGCGAAGGAGCGCTGGGCTCTGGTAGCTCGGTCTTCAGCCTCGTAAGCCGGCGCCCCTCTGGAGGACACTTCGGGCTATTAGTCCTACGCGAAGTGCGGTCTACAACTGTCCCAAATTGTGGAAACGATCGTCGGGCCTGCGGCTCTTTTTTTATATCCCACTATTCCAATGCGTGCGCTAAGCTCTGGCTTCGATTGTTAAGATAGTTAAGAAGAACGGTTGTACCGCGTGGACTTGCCCGTCGAACCTCCAGTCCTCTGGATCGCGCCGAGAGCACCTCGATAGTAACGCTCCAAGTCCTCGGCTCTAAGCGGAGCTGGGCTTATTTAGATGCTGGGGTAGTTGAAAAAGCTTGGTAGCTTATTTTTTTGCAGCTTCGTCTTCGGGCTTGCTTTAAATTTCTTACAAGTGTCATGCTGGGGCTCTTAGTGAAAGTCCAGGCCTCTTCCTCCACTGGCCGGGCCGATGCTATCTTGCTATTATATGATGCTAGCTTGGCTTTCAGCTTCGCGAACCAATGCCCCTCTTAAGGGATTTGGACCTTCAGCCTTACGCGGAGCAGGGCCTACGGTCTTCGCAGGTTGTTAATACTACTTCAATACTTCGATAATTTTTTATGTTACCCTATTTCACCGCCCAGCGTGGTAACGCTGGGCTCTGGCGGCTCGGCTTTCGGCCTCGTGAGCTGGCGCTGGCACACGTCTGCGACTAGCGAACTGTCGGGCCTAAGACAGTTGACCTTTTGACCGCCACTGGCCGACTAATATGCCATGCAGTATAAACTTACGCGGGACGCCGTAAAGTTCAATTTCGTTTAAATAATCACGTACGCGTGGCGTCTGGAGCTCAGCATATTCATTCGTCTGGCGGTCAAAAGGCTAAGAGGGACGGTTATACCGTGTGGTCTCACCCGTCGGACCTTCGGTCCTACGTGAATGTCGGCTTATTTAGATGCTGGGGTTGTGAAGAAGCACGGTAGCAGTGGCGTATTAATAGGGCTGGCAAAATGCCACGGGCCCGTAAATTTAAAATTAAAATTAAACTGAGTACAAAGTGACGATTTTTACTGATAGGGCCCCATCAAAATAATTTGCCACAGGCCCCAGATGGAATAGTTACGCCACTGCACGGTAGCTCAATTTTCTCACAGCTCGGCCTTCAGCCTTGCTCTAAATTACTTGCGAGTGATACGCTTGGGCCTTCGAAGTGATAGTCCGGGCCTCCGCGAGCTCTGCTTTCGGCCTCCCTGATCTCCGAAGTGTGAGATCCTGAAGCTCACACTTCGGACGTTCGGACTCGATTAACATAAATTTACGTTCGGACTCGATTAACATAAATTTACATTGGTTTAATTAATACCTGGGATGGGAATTCTTCAGGCCTCCGGAGCGAACTTCGGCCCACCACAGGGTCAGCCTTCAAAATTTTATCGAAATTTAAAGAATCTTCGAATATACTAAAAGGTTTCAAATAAATTAATTAATAAAAAAATTAAAAAACACGACTGCCGTTTAAAAACGTTCTTAAAAGTAAAAAATAATTCCTTTTTCAGGTTATATTCTTGTGAGCGTATCTACATATAGCCGCTTGTCTTATTACTTACAATATTTTGTTTTGATTGCAGTCGGGGAACCTTCATAATGTTTATATTTTCCATAATGAAAGGTTCCCCGACTGCAATCGAAACAAAATATTGTAAGTAATAAGACAAGCGGCTATATGTAGATACGCTCACAAGAATATAACCTGAAAAAGGAATTATTTTTTACTTTTAAGAACGTTTTTAAACGGCAGTCGTGTTTTTTAATTTTTTTATTAATTAATTTATTTTTATAGAACACTGCATGACTCGAAAAATTTAGAATTTAAAACACTGTAGTTTGTGTGCCCGTAGACATTCAACTTTCTTATAGGTATACGTGTTGGATTTAAACTCACGATTAACTTTACATGTTACAGATATTAGCGCTTTGCGCTGCCACGGTATATGGACAATATGACTCGCCCATTCCTCGGAGACTACAAATTCCCGGCGCTATCTCTCTGGGCCCCGCTCCCGGCGCCTTCCGCCAGGGGCGCCTGCAGGCCGGCGCGCCGCGACTCAGGAGGCCCGGCCAGGGCAGGCCGTCCTTCAAGTCTGTAGACGCGTCGCCCAGACCCAGTTTACAGTCAATTGAGGAGCCTTCCAAACCAGTCACCGAAGAACCCGAAGACGAAGTCGAAATCAACACCCCTACGGCCTTCGCTCCCAGCATTTTCACTACCCCGGAACCTCAAAACGATTTCTTTGATTTCTCCACCACGTCACAGCCGAAGCCACCTATAGCGTTCAACCCTCCTCCCTTCCAGCCGTCTTCGACTCCGTCCATTCTGAGACCCGAGCCGATCAAGCCCACGCAATACAGACCGTTGTTGCAGCCGCAATCTTTCGGCCCTATCAGGAATGAAGCCCCCTTCAAGCCTCAACCGGCGCGTCTTCAGCCTCTCTCGAGCAGACCTCAGCGGCCTTCGTTCAGACCGGAGCCGAAACCCTTGGTCGAGGAAGACGAAGCTCCCATCCAACCAGTCAGACACCGGCCTCAACCGCAGGAGCCTGTCAACCGAGCGCCGGCGAAAACCTACGTTCAACAGAACTACAAGCCCTCCAACCCGAGGGAAAAGAAACCCGTTGCTCAAATCATTCGCAAATTCAGGGATGAAAACCCGGACGGAAGCATTACGTGGGGATTCGAAAATGATGATGGTTCATTCAAGGAAGAAACTATAGGCATTGACTGCATTACCCGTGGAAAATATGGTTATGTTGATCCTGATGGTTTGAAACGAGAGTACAACTACGAGACTGGCATTGCTTGTGACAAAAACAAGGAACAACAAGAGGAGAAAGGATTTATTGACTACCAAGAAAACAAAGCAGTCCTACCTAATGGTATCACAATTGATCTCAACCAAATGGGTAAAAAGTCTAAAAGGCCATTCAGGTCTCCCGGTAACCACTAAGGTTTAGGAATATATTTATTAATAGTGAAATGTAATTGATGTAAGGACATATAATTGTTTGTTACCTTGTGAAAGCAAGTGAAACAATAATGAAGACATTACATTGTGGTGACGTAAGTTAAGTTTTTAAATTGCTTGTGTGTTGAAGTTGTAAAATGGAATGTGAAACCAAAATGTGCAATTAAAAACATTTTGTAATTATGATATTTTATTGATTTTGAAAATTTTATAAAATCTTACATCACTAAATCAGGAATCCATGTACATGACATGTCAGAAAAATAGGACAATAAGTAAAATAAGCATAGTATACCTCAGTATTTTGGTGACAGTAGAGTACTAATTGATTTACAGAGCTGGAACCACTCCTTTTTTTTCTATTTCTTTGCACCATACATTCACCATGCAATAGCCACATATCAAAGTTGATATTTCATCGATATACAAATAAAATAGACAATTGCATCATCTAATGCATAGAATAATTATGATATAGTCTCAACCCATACATCCATCTTCACCAGTATGGTTGCACATGATTGGCGCGACAATATCTCGCCACGAGATAGTATATCCGTCCCTCTTTTGTTAATATAGCCAGGGAAGGATGGGAGATCTATCTTGCGACGACATACTGTCGCACCAATCATGTGCTAAGCCTGCAGGTTATCACATATGAAATAACACCTTTTTTCTTATACAAACATAAATCTCTCTAGTGGCAGAAATGACCTGAGATAATGATAAAATAACACAAAATATTGTCACACTGTCCTTGCATTATAGTAAAATCAATAGTTGACAACAGGGATTGGAACAGGTTTTTTAGAAAAACTTCAAAATAGCCCAATATTTTAACCCTACAAAGAATTTATATACCAAAGATTCCAAAGAATGAAGAACAAGTCATGTCAAATTAGAGGGCTTATGGATCACCATTGCACACTGTTGATCATAAGATTATAATAGATGTAAATCTAGAAAATGAAGACGTGAGCTTTTGGCTTACTTTTAATATGGTCTATTATTAAGGTAAGGCTGAGGGCGCCTCATCGGAGGTGGCATTCTATTGGGTGGTGTTATGGAAATGTCTAAATAGTTGCCAATTTGGAATTTAACATTGCTCAAAGTTTTATTGTCATCCCCACCTCGTTGCCCGGAGCAAGTCACTCCTATTTCTCGCATTCTATAGGTTGGTGATCTCATGTCAGGATACACAATGGCAAAATCGAAATATGTCCCTTTGCGGCGGGTCTCAGGGTTGACTTCCTTGACTAGGCCTGTGAGCTCGCGCAGCGTTGCATCCATCCAGGTGTAAATTTGTAGTTCGTTTTGGGGAACACTGCCCCTAGCATAATCGCCTGGCGAATTATGACGGCCAGTAGAACAAAACACTCGTAGAAGCAGAGGACATGTCTGAAATAAAATTAGCATTGTTAATATAATAAAGTAATCAATTTCAAACCACATTATCTACGAAAACACTGTTCACACGAAAATTATGAATTAACAAAAAGAAAATATAACCTACCTTTTCCCTATCTACCGGCTTAACCTCTTCAGCAATCATAGACTCTAGTCCAGCCATTTTTAAATACCTTGAGTACACGAATAGCTACAAATATTTTATTATGACTAACGTTTGATGAATCAATTCAGAAATAATGTAAATTGGAAACAAACAAACAATAGCTTGAATCTAATGTATGATGTTCGATTCGATATGGATGAGGTTCGATGCGATGGATGCTCAATGCTGTCAACTTGTCAAGTGTCAAATTATCATAATGGCTCAGTCCATAGACAAACAAGTTTAAAGTCGTAATAAACGTAAAGCGACAAGTCTGTCTGTCTGACAAACCCCTAAATTTAAGCCTGTATGCCACGATGGGCTACAAATGGATTTAAAAATTCGGCCCCCTTAGCAAATCTTGTGTTTGATAGCAACTCGCAGCTACCCGTCGTTTTTGTATTGATTTAAAAGAGACGTGTGGCTGCGAGTTGCTGCTAAGCCCGTGATATAATATGTAGCACCCTTGGTACGATAATCACCATCGGCGAGGAGGATTGTTGCTCTGCGTCTAATGAGGGTTTTCGATAATTTTTCTACCACCAGGGCGGCGCTTCGTACGCACCTGGTCTCGACAGCTGTCAGATTCATACTATTCATAGGCACCTGGGCCTAAAATATTGAAATTCTATTTTATTTGGAAGAGAATTGATTTTGTAATGGATTACGACTAATACATGGTCGTCGAACTGAAGATTGAACTCTAAAACAGGCGCTCAAAGTCACTGGTATTAAAAATAATTACTATAACTTTGTTAGTTTCATGAGAATTGACTTGGAACTATTTTATTTATTTATTTTAGGTAACAATATGCCTAAAGTAATGGTTTTCAGAATAAATAAACCTAATAAATATGTTGAAAATTAAATGCGCGTTTTTATTTTGACAGTTCGTTAAAGGGTCGGCTCAGTGCTGCCATCTCACCTCCCCATAGCGGCAGAAAAAGTATCAAAAACCCTCATACGAGCCTAACGCGAACGACGTTTTTTTATTGGGCAACCCTAGGAACGAAGTGTCATGTCAGCTGTCTATAATCGATTATTTTCACGTAATTGTTTTTTATTATGAAGATATTATAAACGTGAACCGAGACTTGAATATGGTATATTTGCAACGTACGCACCAGTGAATTCAGCGGACTAATTTTTTCTACATACGTAAATTGTAACCGGTACATTATGGCACATAAAGAGGAAGATGAGCCTTTTCAAGAAGAGGACGTTTATATCAATCAGGAAGATGGTATGCCTAATATTCACCCCAATATAGCTAACTTAGAACATGAAAGTGATTCCCAGGATGAAGTTAACGATTTGGACGACATACCAAAGTCTGTTATAGTCACAAACATTCACAGTGACGTTTTCGCTAACTCTAAACTACAAGCCGAAATGGAGGATCTTTTCCGAACATTTTCGGATAACATTACATTTCAGTGGCTCCGCAGTTTTAGGCGGTTGCGTGTGAACTATGATAGCCCTCTGGCGGCCGCGAATGCCCGTGTGCAGCTACACCAGTACCAGTTTCATAACTCGTGTATAAACTGTTACTTTGCTCAGCCAGTGACGCCAGTTTCTTTTAAGAATTTGAGGCCGCCCGCTCCTGTGAAGCAGTTTTTGATTTCTCCGCCGTCGAGCCCGCCAGTGGGCTGGGAGCCGCGAGAGGAGGGCGAGCCGCTGGTGAACCACGACCTGCTCGCGGCGCTGGCCAGCCTGGCTCCGGGTGAGAGCCACGAGCTGCACGCGCCCACGCCCACGCAGCCGGCCATCGTCGTCCACACGGCACTTGCACCTGAGGGTGCCCCACGCCCTTGTGCGCTCCCTCATACCCGTTGTCCTAACTATTGATATATTTTTTAACTAATTACCAGTTAGTGTAGAAGTTTACGAGTGCTTTTTTATTCATTCACAAGCAATACAGGTTTCATGGAACACCAAAGATTGCATTATGAGTAAACAGTGTATAACTAAATTGTTGACATGCCATGACTGCTTGTGTTGGGTTAGGCTGACTAGTGCTTATCAGTTTTATTAATTTAATGTTTAAAAATTGAATTGGTGCTATTATTATTGAAAAATAATCCTAAATATTTATTTACATAATTATTAGTACATGTTTGCAAAATTTAGATATTATTTTGTAAAGCTACATTGAAGAGGGTAATCTTGTCAATAATTTACATTAAAAGTATTGGTATTTTCTTGTAACTATAATTAGTTCAGTCCAGTATTACTAATTACATTTTTCACATTATATATTATGATTAGCAAGAATTTTAACCAGTGTGCACAAAATATGCAAAATACTGCATAGTTAATCGAGGGTTGCCTGGTGAAACCCGATAAGTCGAAATAATACTCACTGAAATGACAACTTCACGTAAGTGTCATATAGTTCGTATTTCAGAAACCGGTTTGCTCGACTTATCGGGTTTCACCAGGCAACCCTCGTTATGTTTGTAGTTCAATGTATTAATTTACTTTTAAATGCAATTAACTTGTGTCAGATATATATGTAATATTTCAAAAATATAAGTACAATAGCATAACAGCACTTAATTGTCAACCAACAATATGAATTTCAGCCGCAAACTACATATTTCAAGAGGTCTTAAGATTACCTTCTTAAACTATTTTGTTTATGTTACTAACATAGTTTTGTACGTGGCTTTATTATATGTAGGCAATAGGACACATATCAGCCAGGCTAGACCAAATTGTTATGTTTCTCTGAATGTAATTAAAGTGATAGAACAAATGGATTAGGGTGGTCCTAATTTATGGAATTTTGTAGGATGTCCAAACCAATAAAGGAGCTTTTTGCCCTCCCAATTGCATTTTTCTATGGGGCACCCTCTCATTTTGTTATTTGATAACAACAAAGGATCACCCTAAAATGGATACATGTTCCTATTTCATTACTTTAATTATGAGGAATTCTGAATTTAAATCATTGTTATTGCATTTGTAGACTCATAGATTGTTGTGATATATTGTAAATTTTAAATTTGTGATGTCATATTACAAATGATGTGTAAATAATAAATTATTTTTGCAACAAGCAAAATTATATAAGGAATCAAAGTGACAGCAACAACCATTGCTTTATTGCCAAGAGATTTTAAACCATGGTATATATTTAAAAAATATGATTTATTTACACTCGGCCTCTACTAGTCTCAAAGGATTATTTTGATCTGTTTTTGTTAATATTGTATCATAGAACTAAATAATGGAAATTATGATAATTGTAACTACCTAATTGTTTTCATGCTTGCTCAATTGCTTTGTGATTCATTATTATTTTGTTATCAATATTAAGGAGTTTTAGTAGTTTTTGCAGCTCTTAATCCTACTATAACTTGTGAATGTCGACGAATTCCGAAATGCTATATGAATTTTATTTCTTCTTGTACTATGATCACTTTACGCCAATCCGCTTGCTCAGCGTGGCGATTATGGGCATTTACCTCCTAATGCGTCTATACGTATAGTTAAAAGGAGAGGCCTACGTCCAGCAGTGGACTATCATAGGCTGATGATGATGATACTATGATGTAATCAGGGTTCTGTTTGTTTTTAACATTATCAACTTCTATTTACATAATTTAGGTGTTAGTAACCATATGGTTAAGTTAATAATCTTGTTGTGACTATAGTAATATGCCAAAAATATATGCCACAAGGTGTATTGTATTTGTAACATTTTCCCTAACAATGCTCAAGCATTTGTTTTTTATTGAGAAGTCATTTGCTGAGACAACATTTTTCCACAATGTATTGTCATCGTAATGGATGGTGTATAATACATATATCACAGACCAAGACATTGTTAATCAACCTCTTATTACCTGGCGTAAAGCGTATGGGTCATCGTCCATGAATAAACTAATATTTTACTCTTGTTGTATGTAAACTTATTGTCTTTCAACCATAGTATTTTCGAAGTTTTGCAAGATCTAAGTGGAGTGTCATAAATTAACTGCTCTTTCTTAAGGTTTTGCATACTATTATAGTGAATAAATACGTACTGATGTGTCTCGCCCCTTACCCCCTTAGGTAGGAAGTCATTGTGGACAGTCTTGAGAAATTTTACCTGTCAGTCTCAGCCTTTTGCTTCTTTTTTATAAAAATGTCTGTGTTCACTGTACCTATGCAGATCAATGTTTTGTCTATCGATGTTTTTATCTCACTGTGATTTCAATATTATTGTTTGTTGTAAATATTAAATTGTATTGAGTTTTAATATCGGTCTTTATTTAAAATATTACTATCTACCTACATTCATGCTGCCGTAAATAATATAAGCTCATTATTCCAATTTACTATAGGTAGTTAAAATTTCGAGCGTACATCTTTCAAGCTTTTATAAAGCTACCTACGTATTTGTATGCTATACCTCTACATCGTTAGGTTATTTTGAAAGAAAATGGAATAGACGTGAGCTACTATCTGAATATTTTCTCTATCACTGAAAGACTGAATAAACACGAATTTAGGAGACGGGTTTAATTAAGTAGTTAGAAATATAATTAAACAGTTATATCTCAATAGACGTGGTAGGTAGAGTAAAGTCTGAGAGAAGAAGTACCTCCCCTGTATAGAAAGTCTTTTCAGAGGGATTCCTTTTCTTTGCAGCTAACCGCACCTATTCCTGTAAACTTAATTTAGGTAGGTACTCAACAGTCGAATGATTGTATGATATTGGTATGCTGTATTAACAAACCATTATAATAAATAAGTAACCAATATTTATTATCTTTCAGAATCTGCGGGCCTCGGAAGTACCGTGGAAGTTAATTGAGTAACTATTATATATCCTTCATCCGAGTCATTCTCATAGCCAAATGTAGGTATGTACCGCAACATTATTCTAGTACCACTTAATTAAAAAACCGGTCAAGCGCTTCCACTTTACTCACGCACCAAAGGTTCCGTACAAACTTTAATTACCGACGTGATATGACCATAAAAAATACACCATCATCGAAATTGAGCATATTTCTGTACTTAAGTTTACTCTATAGCGCACTTTTGTTGCATACGTAATATACGTATGCATTGTAAAAGCAATAGGTACAGACTGCGTTACTCTAGCGAACTTTTAGCTACATTTATTCTCCAAGCCACTTTGTTTTTTATTTGAAAAGTAAAGGCAAGTCAGATGTATAGGGAGTATTTGCTGCCAAACACATCACTTTCCACAACAATAAAACTACAAAAATGGTGTTCATAAATATCTATAATATACACAAATTTGTACAACATGTTGTTCTGTATAATACACAACATACCTACCTACCTGTAGGTTCATTTTAAAACTTTTATTCGCCTACCTAAAATATTTACATTGTCTTTTATGATGTATACCTTCGTAATTAAATAAAAAAAACATTGCCGGCGAACCCTTTTGAACACCTATTACTTAGGTCGTAGTTAAAATTATTTTCATAGTAAAATATTGACAACAGGAACAAAATAGGATTTTGAATGAATTAACAATCTCGATATATTATTTAAAGCACTTAATGAGACCCAAGTGATCTTATCTACTCTATAGCAATATCTCTTAAAAGCCACCTCAGCATTGTTTTTAATCTAAGTAGGTATAATAACTACCTACCATCTTACATTTTGAATTTCAAACCCAAAATAGGCCCTATGGTCGGCGATTTGTACCTATTAATAAATGTTGACATTGAGCATTTAATTGATGCAAAGATAATTTAGGGCATAATTTGATCATCCGGATTACCTATAAAAGGACGAAGGCCGGGGTTACGCCTGTGAGTTCTTACATAGGTAAGTTGTAGGGTCGGAGCTATAGGATTAAGCAATATGTAGTTAAGAATAATAGTGATATTTATCTCTCATTCCGTAATAAGTATAGCTTCGTCCCTGCAACTTATATAACACGTGTAACCCCGGCCTAAGGAGCGTTCTACGCCTTACTCATGTCTCGGAGAGGTACCATTGTTTCTCCTTTGTCATCTTCCTCTGTCTGTTGTTTCTTTCCTAAGCAACTCGTAAAGCAGGTGTCTCCCAAACCAAACTTCTCCCCATCTGTTAAAGATTGTGGCATGGGTTGATCCATTGTTTCGGGTAGAAATAGGGTCAAAAATCCTGATATCAGAGCTATAACTCCAAATATTACAGCAGGAATTTTAGGGTCAAAGGAATCGAGCAATGTAATGAGGGGTGTTAGTGCTCCTGATAGCCTAGCGCACATAGATCCCAGGCCTATAGCTGAATTGCGGACTACAGTGGGGAATAATTCTGCTGAGTAATTATACACGATCGCAAAAGATCCTGCTATGAACAGTTTTCCTACAATAACAATTACTGTAGAGACTATACTGCCCGCCGGTATAAATGTGGCCACGATACATGCTGTGCCGCCAATTAACATCATAGAGCTGATTAGCGGCCTTCGACCCCAAATATCCAGGAAATATATGACAGCCCCATAACTCGGGAATTCCACGAAACCGAGAACAGCTAAAATCAGGTAAGGGTTGCCTTCTAGTTTACCGCAGCTCAATGAAAGCCCGTAGTAAACTAAAGAATTGGCAAACCAACAAAGGCAAACATTGAGTGTCTTCTTTCTTAAATTAGGTGTTTTAAAGAGATCTATCGTGCGAGCAGCTGGTACGTCAGTGCCTTTTGATGATTCCGCTTTACCTCTCGATACAAGTTGTGCTTTATCTAGTCTCTCGGTGGATTTGTTACACTTCAAAGCCTTTTCTACTATATCCACCGCTTCCTTGGCTCTACCTTGAGCCCAGAGCCATCTTGGAGATTCGTCCATAATCCAAATGTGCGGAATGAGCAAAAGGCCGTGTAACCCATACACTACTTGCAAAATTTGGCGATCGTCAATTATTGCCCCCCACATTGCAACTAACATTATTCCCACAGCAAACGCAGCTTGGAAAGCTACCCCGCATGCAGTGCGTTTGCTAGGTCCTACTATTTCCATAGACAATACAAATCCAGTTATATACGCTCCAGCAGAGCCGAAAATTCCGTATAAAAATGAGATTACTAAGAAAGTCCAATATTCTGGGATGAACGCCACTAAAACGCCAAGGATTAATTGCAGTACCGAAGACCAGCAAAATATAGTTTTTCGTCCTAACTTATCAGCCATGCCTCCCAAAACGATTGCTCCGGTGAATACTCCCAGCATGTACGATGTTTGTGCCAGAGCGCCCATCCACCTTTTGTCACAAACCAGGTTCCACTCGATGGCTCGCGACGAGGTCCTGTATTTCGTATCGAACACCCATTTGTCGCATTTTCCAGTGTTATTTAATTCATCCGTGAATAAAAGGCAATTATGTAGTCTGTTTTCAATCGATGGAATAGCGCTCGTCACATTGGTAGAGTTCCATAATGCTATTGTTTCATTTGTGTCTACCCCGTCAATCCAGCACCTGAAACGTAACAAACGAAAAATTGTGAGTAACTATAACTACCGTCTAACGTCGTCATGTGATGTTTTCCCTAATCGCAGTAGGTGAGCCTTTTTAGTAAAATATCCTACTTTGTCGCGTGCCATAAGGACGCTTATACATATAATTTGTACATAAGGTAAGCCAATTCCGACCTTATCATATTACCTAGTAAGCAACAAAGTGGTTTACTATACGCTCATAATCGTATATTATAGGTAGGAATCTCAGTTAATCTTTTAAAATCTTAACGAATCTCTTAACCTTTTAAATAAATCGCTTGATAAATATTATACTATAAAGTAAGTGTATACCTACCCTATTAGTCTAGTCATCGTAATCAACGTGCGGTTTTGGTGGCAAAGTATGGTCGACAGAAAAATCTAATACACAGGTATTTTATCAATTATTAAAATTTCAGAAATCATAGTAATTTTAATTATAATAATTAATTACCTATACATATTTTAATCACTTATTCAAAATACACTGATCAAACGAATAAACGACTAAAATATATTAAACAGATTCGACTGTTAAATGTTCACGTCTAATTAAAAAATCCATTATATAACACTGATCTTTAATCCCCTTGAATATTCATTTTACTTAAAATAAAGACTTCGCAAAATGACATTTAAGGGACTATTTTGTGTCATAAATTAATGACATTAGATTTTTCTTTTTTAAAGTAGTATATAGTTTGTATGTACCTATCCTAATGAGAGTACTTACTATTTTTACTGAGAGTACGAGTAATAGAACAAAATCGCATTTTCACATTTGTTACTTTTTCTGTCAACCATAGCCATTGCCACGGAAAGTGCACGTTGATAACGATCACTACGGCTATTACTTACCTCAGTTAAGTCCCGATTGCTTTACTCTGTTAGAGGGAATCTATGAATAGGTAAATAACCTGGATTAAAAATCCAAAATTATGCACAAACAAATCCTATAACGCATAGGTAATTTCGAAGTTACATCAGGCCACTTTTCTAGACGAAGAGTAGGCTAAATAGGTCTAAAGGGTATTTTATGTCAACAGGACCTCTTGGCCAGATATGCATTTCCTCTAAAGTCAGAAGGTTTTGAGATTCTAGTGCTAGTGGTAGTACTTAGATGGCCGTAGAAGTAGCCAATAGCAAAAACCTACTATGATCTTTGCTAGACATATCGATAGGGTACCTTCCACTGTTCTGCCACAGATTATAAAGGCGTCGATTGCAAAAAAAACTTAGTGTAAATATTTATAGTTTTAATTTTTGTGTTATGTTATTTTTGTGTTTTGTGTTAATTAAATTCTGTATTAAATTTTTGGCAGTAAATAGGTAAAGCAAATTATTTTTTTCTATGAGCGGTCAACAATGCGCGAATCTATTTTATTCATTTGCCCCGTTTTTCTACTAGGTAGGTACCAAAGGTTGGACAGAGTAACACAATGGACGTACGCTATCGTTATTTTTGTTTTGATTAAGCCCTTAACTATTTGATATTTTTTGCAATTGGCTCCTTTGTAGATATGATTCGCGTGCATGTGCATGTGGAAGGCGTAGCGTAGGTAGGCCCTCACAAGATGGACTGAAGACCTGGTTAAGGTCACAGGAGTCTACTGGATGCGGGTGGCGCAGGGCCGGTCATTGTGGCAATCTTTGGGGGAGGTCTATGTTCAGCAGTGGACGTCTTTCGGCTGATGTGATGATGATGTGTTTCGAAAGTAACTAAGAATAGATACTAATAATTTAAGATAGTCACTAAGTACCTAGGTATTTAACACTAGTATTCATAAGAATGAATGTAAATGTTAATAATATTTGATACGCCCATAGATATATTATATGAAACTGATTTGTGGCTACGCCCATCAGGGTTCATGTTTTCACATGTGATATGTTGTTCATGGGTGCAATTACCTACTACTGATGTAAAATTTTACGTAGGACCGTATAATCAAAATATTTAAGGATACCTAGTTGAGCGCTTTTAACGGCTATTAGAAAATAGGAATTAAGGCTGTATGCGTAGAAAAGTTAGGTACTTTTATGGGCCACTGTAGAATTACCTATATTTAAATAAATAAATATCTTGGGACATCTTACACAAATCGACCTAGTCCCACGGTAAGCTCAATTAAGGCTTGTGGTGTGGGTACCAGGCGACGATATATATAATAGATAGATACATATAAATAGTTAAATACATATACAGCCATGACCAAGGAACAAATATTTGTGATAAATAAATACACAAATAATGCCCTCGCCGGGATTCGAACCCGGAACCTCCAGCTTCGTAGGCAGGGTCACCAACTAGGCTACGGAGGCTGACAAAATTAAGATTAAATGATATGGTTAGTAGATTTAGCCCTACTAACACGAAATTAATCTATTAAAAGTATCAACAATGTTCCATTTCTTTTCTTCCTTTATCTGTCAACTTCGTGTTGTATTCGTTGGTTAACCCGACATGGTGCAAGTGGATTTTGTAGAGTATCTTATTAGGTATGTACCTACAGTCGAGTTCATAAATATATACACAATTTTGCACCCTATTTCAGTGCCTTAAGGTGAATAAATGTATAATACCTATAATATATTTATGAACTCCACTGTACTTACAACATTAAGCTTTGGTAATTTGTGTAATGGTCTAAAAACTTCCAGGGAGATACGAAAAACTATATAGGTACACCTATTTGCTTAACTCAAAGATAAAACTACTTACACCGTTCACCAGGAAATCATTCCATTTTCGTATTTATTTCCCCCGGAATTAATTAAACTAGATATCCAAAAACCCACCAACCAAATTTATTCCGAATAAACGAAAAGACAGAATAAACTAAAAAACCGAATAAACAATGAAAATTAATGAAACAATAAGAAAGCGGTACAAAACTTTTATTGGAATATGGGTATATAACTTCGAAAACATATAAAAATAAAGCATCATGAGGGCATGACTGAAATTATACAGCTTAATTATGGACAGGCACTTATTGACGAATGATGACTATGATATCATTTATTTATAAAAGATGACTCTTATGGGTACATCGGCATCATGGAAGGTACACATTCTGGAGAAAATTACTATTACATCGTTCTAACATTTTTCAGTTTCGAATTAATTTTTCGAATTCAATAAGTCCAAAAACATCATCAGGCAAATATCTACCTAATTAACTCCTTCTTAAAATGCAAGCTGAACTATCAAACATTTAAAAAATAATCAAAGTAACAAGGAAGAAAGAATTTATGAATGAATTCATTCATAAACTGTCCATGCAATTTTGAACCCCACTGTACTAAGCATATAGGAAGGTTGTAGTATCAGTCAGCATTGTCGAGTCGCTAGTTATGAATATTTAACTGTCTAATTATTTCTAATTTTGTCTTAACTCGAACCTTCACCATGATCCCTGTACTCGTATGACTTTACACAACTTACATCTACTTTACGACTCACAGTCTTATTTAATTATTAGGTAATCATTTATCAAAACCATCTTCAGTGTGTCGGTCCTTATTATTTACAAAGTAGTGTACTTACTTAAAATGTATTATTATTTAAATGAGGAAATGTCGTATCCGATAGGAATAGTCGCCATCTGATACATCGGAGGCACCACCCCGGTGCTCAAAGATAACATGCACTTTAATGCCATGAGGTAAAGGTGTCTAAAATGCAAGCGTCATAATTCATGTGATCTCTACGGATTAAGAAATTAGTTCAGAACTCTTAAAGTACATGACAAAGCTGCTTTTAAGCAAATAAAATTATTAAAAGAAAATACTTTAAATCATCACTGAATTACGCGCTCGTTCGATCCTAATACGAAAAAAAATTCCATAGATTTTGCGATTCTTCCATTCCGTTACTAGCATACAACAAAAATTATTTCCTACTGGGGTCGAAGGAGCCCGGGATTAAGAAACGGATTCATAAAAATACGTCTATATAAAAAACATGCTGGGATGACTTTAAATGAAAATGCCCCATAACATAACAATAAAGGCCTGTCCAGATGTTTGAGCAACCTGGGGCCTATTTCTCGAAAGCTTGTAACTTGTAATACAAGCGGAAGTCCTTATCTAATTAATTGTGTCAAAAAGAGACTTCCACTTGTATTACAAGTTACAAGCTTTCGAGAAACGGGCCCCTGGCTGTTCCGATATACTATAATTACTATATGACGGCGAATGTAGTACGTACAAACACGTACATAATGAAATACAAGATCATACAGATTTATAGTAGGTATTTAATTCGTTTTTAATTTAAGTATTTAAATGACTGTCATTATAAAATTTAGATACGAATTTCCAAGAATTCATATTTTCATCACATAATATTTTTTTCTTAACTAGTGCGGAAAAGTTAACTTTGCGCACGCCTCGCGTGCGTACATTTTTCTTTTTAAGGCACTTGTTATGAAAAAAGTCGTATACACGTGTACACGTCATACACGTGTAAAAACTTCTTTGCAACTCGGGTGATTGTCGCCCTCGTTTCACTAGGGCTCCAACATTCAACCTCGTCAAAAAAAAAAATATTGCACTTGTATCGAAATGTACTATTGTGTGAACATCTTTCGCAAGAAAATATTAATTATTCTAAGTAAATAAGAGCCTGCTTCACCATCCCCGAATAAAATATATATGCCAGATATGTAGCTGTTAGCTGTCTTTTTTTTTTATATGCCCGTGGAAAAGGATATAGTTATAATCTTATCCGGCGAATATATATAAATATACCTATATGTATTTATCTGGGGATTATGAAACGGTTACGTTTCTATTTTTTCCTACCTCTCATAAAATCATAAGAATAGGGCAATGTGTACAACCTACGTGGGTACCTATTTAACTTAAGTACCTAAATAGTCAAAAACTTATAAATATAAATGAAAAATATGTAACATCTAATAACAAAAACAAAACACCAAATAAGGAAAACAAAGAATGTTGATCATACATAATCCTTTTTCCTGTAGTCGATAGCTTGTGTGAAATTTATGGTTTAACCATTTGAGATTATCAAAGGGAATATCCCATTTAATTAATTAATTTGGTCCCTGTATAAATATCAGTTTGTCCAATTAAAACGGCAAGTAGGTAATTTTTTTATTTTCCGATCTTCAACAAATCTGGTGGTTTCCTTGCAGGTACCAACAATTAGTCGCTTAGGTATCTACAGTCAACCAAGTTGTTAGCCTTACAACACTCTGGTTGACCGTCCTCTTGTCAAACAATGAACCAATCTGTTTTTTTTTAAATATTGCTCATGTCAAATTATTATAGGATACTTAAATAAATATTTCAATAAGGTACAGTCTAGTTCATAAATATGTACATTGTACCTACACAATTTTGCAAATAGAGTGCAAAATTGTTCTATTTATATACATATTAATGAACTTGAATGTACTTAAATTACAAAAAACTCCGCATAGATGATTCACCGGATCATAATATTCTAGCAAAAACTACAACTATTTCAAAGTAATCTAAATAACCACTGAGCTGTTACATTTATATTATTTTTTACCAGTTATCCGTATCAATAAATGCATTGTAATATGTTTTACTTGTTGTCACCTTTACACAACTGGCATTGAAATTATCTAAACATTCTCAACATTGACTAGATAATAATAATATCTAAATCTAATGTAAAATAACTACTATAAAGTAAACGTATAACATACTCCATTCATAGTATTTCATACTGTATAAGTCTATAAGTTGCTTATAAAATAAAAGTCTGTCGTTTTGCGAAAAAACAATAAACTCCAAGACGGTATAAAACTACAAATCCTAATTAACTGAGCTTTTTTAATATTTAGACAGCACTGTGGCAAGGTTTTTATTCGAGCTAGGTTACAGTTTTCCTGTTTTATTAGTTTTTCTCAATAGTTTCAAGCGGTACCATAGTTTCTGGCAAATTGATGGAAGGTTCACTCATGCGCTTGCCGCTGCAATTAGTGAAGCACGTGTCGCCGACACCGAACTTCTCACCGTCTTCCAAGGACTGCGGCAGATCCCGACCGACAGTTTCTGGCAAAAAGAATGCAGAAACTCCAGAAAACAGGGCCAAAAAGCCAAATATAATAGTCGGAATTTTCGGATTCAGAGTGTCAAGCAATGTAATCAAAGGTGTTAAAGCACCTGACACACTCGCGCACATGCTGCCCAGTCCTACGCCGGAGCTCCGAACCACGGTAGGGAAAAGTTCAGCCGAGTACTTGTAAATTATAGAGTACGAACCAGAAATAAACAGTTTACCCACCATCACGATTCCAGTCGTCGATGTGGAGCCGTGAGGCAGCGCGGCGACAACGAGGCACGAAATTCCGCCTAACAACATCATAGTGCTAATAAGCGCTCTGTGTCCGACTCTATCCAAAAAGTACACTATGATGACATAACTAGGTAACTCGACTATTCCCATCAAAAACGTGATAAAATATGGATTGCCGTTCAGTTTACCAGTATTCAGAGAAAGACCATAATATACAACGGAATTAGCGAACCAACAACCACAAATTATTAGAGACTTTTTTAACATGTTTGGAGTCTTGAACAGGTCAGATGTCCCGGCTGAGTGTTCATCTGTGTATTTAGCGCATGTTGCTTTACAGTGGGAAACCAGCTGAGGCGTGTCTACTGTTTCGATAGATCTGTTCATTTTGAGGGCCTTCTCTATAATAGCAACCGACTCGCGGGCGCGACCCTGCGCCCAAAGCCACCTAGGAGATTCGTCCATCAAAAACCAATGCGGAAGTAAAATTGCGGCGTGCAGCGCGTAAACGATTTGTAAATAGAACCTATTGTCTATAAGATACCCCCAAGCGGCCAGCAACATTATTCCGACTGCAAACATAATTTGGAATGTGACGCCGCAGATTGTGCGCTTAGATGGTCCCACTAGTTCCATCGTCAACACAAATCCGGCAATGTAAGATCCCGATCCGAAAATGCCGTACAGGAATCTGACAACCACGAAAGTGTAATATTCTGTTGTAAAGGCTACGGCGGCGCCGAAGACAAGTTGCAGTACTCCCGCTAATACGAAGACTGTTTTTCTACCAAATTTGTCACACAGCCTGCCCAGCACTAGGGAGCCGAGGACGACTCCGAACATATAGGCGGTCTGCGCAGACGCTCCCATCCACCGCCGGCTACACACAAAGTCCCATTCGATTCCCCGGGACGAGGTGTAATACTGTGTGTTGTAAACCCAAGATTCACACTCCACTGTGCTCCCGTTCTCGTAGATCCTGCATGCATCCGGTTTACTTGTTAGGTTGTTCAGCAACAATAGTGAAGAATTTGGAGGTGTTGAAAAATTTGTATCTCCGTCTTGCAGCGCACACCTGAAATTGTTAGAAGAAAACTATTGATATGTTGTTTTTTGGCTAATTAACAAATGTGCGAACGTTAACTGTGCTTAGCGCAAGAGCTACAAATAATTATGGCGTTTGGATGATTTAGGTAAATGTCAAGAAGCTAGGTTTTCGTTAATCTCATTATATCATCAAATTTATGCTTTCGATATACTTGTTATTGGGCGAGTGCGTGGCGCTTATTTTGGTGCATTTTAATCATCGAGAAGAGTTTGTCTTGTTGACTCGTTGTTATCTATGTTAAAATTATCTCCTTTATTAATAGCATGCCCTTAATATATACCAGCACCAAAGATAATGTTATTCAGTTTCTGTACAGTGGTTATGTAAAAATATACTTAAGGTTTCATGCGTCAATGTTAGATAGAAGCAACCTCCACATGTAGGTACCTATACCTTGATATTAGGGTAAGCTTGTATGTATGTACATATATACAGTGTAAATAACTGCTAAATAATATTCATGCAAAATCACTTAGGTAATGAGTTAGTAGGTATATGATGACAACACATGAGCGAATGCAATAAAGAAAAATGTATGATACAAAAGTCTGTACTTACGTTGAAAAGTTCGAGAAAAACAGCACCGAAAGTATCACTCCGGGTCCATAGAGGAATACCCACATCCATCCTAATCCCTCATCCCTCGTACCAAAATCAAGCAAAGATTATTTAAATAGTGTTGATATTTAAGCGAAAGCGGTTAAAACGCCCATTCCCGTACCAATAAACATTATAATCCAACGAGTTCTACAAGATTTACATATTTTAATATTCATATCACGACAACTTTATACATTTAACGCTAGTCAACCGTAACCTGTGATCCCAAACTATGCTTACAGAAGTTGCAAATATAAGGATAATATTTATACTAAGAAGTACCTAGTTACTTATACATAAAAGTGGTAGTACCTCTACTTTGTGAACAAAGTAGAGGAGTAAAGCACAAAAATATTTCATCATCATCTCATCTATAATTATAGATGAGATTATAATTAATTATTATAATAATATAATTATAAACATGCACATGCCTTAAATTACCTTAGTACCCTTTAGCTTTAGTGTAGTTCCATAAGAAAAGAATACAGAATAACTTCATTGATTCAAGTTATAATTTTATTTGACTCGCTAAGCAAACCACTAGCCGCAATACAATAAATTGTATGCTTATTTAACAAATATGAATTACCTGAAATGTTATATTGAAATTGAATGAAAAGCTAGATACCGCCCATGATTTGCACACGATTTAAATACTTTAAATATAATATGTATTTAGTCATTTAAAGGTTGGACAATGTTCCCAGCCGTCAAAAACAGGCAATATCTTTAACAACTTACTTGTAAATACGAGTATATATGCCACATTTAGTTGTAATTAAAATAGTATCGTAAAAGATATTGTGAAATAGTCTTTTAAATATAAAATGTAATATAAGAATAATAATAATGTAACAGGTAATATAATATTGAGCAATGGTTCGCCTCTTCGTACCTTCGCACGTAAATTATAGAAATTACGTTTCGATGATTTACGTAAGGGCCATGACGTTCTCTTTGTCATGATGATACCTAATGTATCTGGATGTTCATTGCACTAATCCGATTATTACTTAATAAATATCGTTATCAAAGACTGATTGTAATTTCCAGATACGTACAGGTGCCAACCTTAGGGAGATAATAAAACATATTGTAATGGAAATTATAAAAAATATACTTATATGTATTTTAGCCACGCTACGTTAATTTCGAATTGAACCCGAAGTAGATTTAAATATTAGGAATCTAAGATAACTTTTATACTTCATCGTGGAAATGCACGTCAACATCTAATAGGTATATCAATGTCATTCCGCCAACATCCACGGTAACAGTAACGGCTTCGTCCCATTACCAAATCAATTAACTGATCATTGTGATCATTCGTGCACTTTCCGTACAATGATCAGTAAACTGTGTTGGTGTATGGATAAGTTACCGAGAGCTCCACAAACTTATCTGACCCGTTGGCGGCGGGACGACGGCTACATGTCAAATAAATATTAGATGTCCTTTTCTTTTATATGCCTGGGAAAGAGGATGGTGATAATTTTATCTGATAGATATATTTATTTGGGGATTGTGATACAGGCTGTTAGATGTACCCGCAAATGCAATTCCAAACTCAGGATAATTCTTCTATACAATCACATTACGTGACGTGACATGTACATCCACGGTAAAGTATAAAGGTGCATTCACACCAAACGAGCATTCGCTATTCTATCCCCC
The DNA here is from genome assembly GCA_025490895.1 of Thaumatotibia leucotreta. NCBI lineage: Eukaryota > Metazoa > Arthropoda > Insecta > Lepidoptera > Tortricidae > Thaumatotibia > Thaumatotibia leucotreta. The sequence goes on along the minus strand of JALPQI010005266.1, from coordinate 28,112 downwards.
ACTCTACGAAATCAACGAATCACTTTTCGTGTAACGATCGAATTTCGTAGAGTAGGGGGTTAGAATAGCGAATGCTCTTTTGGTCTGAATGCACCTTAAGGTATAAGCAACTAACCGTCAACACTTTGAAAAAAAACGCATTTTTTCATCGCTTTACGAACTGAAACGAAGTATCCCTGTATTCAACTGATACTGCGTTACTATACATATACAGGGTGACTTCAAATTAATGATACAAAGTAATAAAACATGAATCTATTAATGGTTTTGAACAACTTTTACTATGGGACCAAATATGAAAACTCAAGAAAAAAATCGACGCTTCCATACATTTTGGTCAACTTATCTCAGCACATTTCTATGGAAGTGTCGGTTTTTTTTATTGAGTTTTCATATTTGGTCCCATAGTAAAAGTTGTTCAAAACCATTAACAGATTCATGTTTTATTATTGTGTATCACCAATTTGAAGTCACCCTGTATTTGCTTTCGTAGTTCATAATAAGATATACAAGCTTTTTTTCAAAGTAGTGACATACCTAATCGTATATGTAGCTCAAAGTTCTTTACCTATGTTCTGGCACTGCAGCGACGGTAACGAGAGAGAGCATGTGCATTCCGGCTGTCATGGCGGCCAGGATGTGTAGTATGAACTGGAAGCACTGGTACCGCCCGAAATCCCCTGAAAAACATACAGAACCATTTTTATTTTCATATTCACATTTTTTCAGCATTGAGGAGAAATCACTGATAATTTCAAAAATGCAAAAAAATTAAACCTTTTAAAAATGTAGCCAATACCAAATTGGTTAACGTTGGTATCTACCTACGTGGGGGGGGGGGGGCTACTACGATCTACTAATGCGATTCAGGCCTTTAATTTCGAGGATTTTTCTCTGTCACTCCAACGCAAGTAGGGTCGCAGAATGCGTTTTCATGGCCTTCCGTTATTCTGATTGTAGTTGTTATTTAGAAAAAAATGAACCTTATTATCAGTAACCCTTTCAATCTGCATCATAAAAATACGGAACGTTATTTTCGTCACATTTGACCGATTCTAGTCCCGACTGAGGCAAGCGATTCTTCATAAATCCTTTAATGCAGAATTTATTGTTTTTAAAAACAAAGGAAAGTCTCCTTTACACAAAATGTGCTATTTACAATATTTAAGGTAGTTGCCATCCATGTGGTATTCGATTTTTCCACACTGTACATTACCTATAAGTACCTATATAGTTAGGTAGGTGTAAGTACTTAGCAATCGCAAATATAGATATAGATAGGCCGGAGTTATGCAAGTGAAACAGAAAATAGGTACCTAATTATCGTTTGTCCGGTCGCGTCGCGTGCTCTCAAGGACTTGAGCATAAAACGCAAAATTGTTTCACTTTTGTTTTCTTGCGCTGACACCGATTCTTGTCATGGCTATAGAGTACAGCTATACAGGGAATGGTCGATAAAGTAGATTTTCGACTTTTTAGGACGTCAGACGTCACGCCAGAAACCGCATTTACGATTCTTGCATCAATGTTTAAGTTACAACGAGTGGCCCATTTTATTTATAGGTAATGTTTATCGTGTCAATTAATGCGATAAACTGTATGTATTGAGTTAATTTTATACAGAACAATAGAAGGAATGACCTCAATTGACCTCTTTCCGCTAGTGTCGATACTGTCATACTCGCACCCGACTACATTGTGAAGACATTATTCGTAGTTAGCTGATAGTGTTTATCTATACACGTACTTAATTAAGAGTGAGATTTCAGAAATATAATGTAAGTAATATTGGCAGTATAACACTTAATTGTTATATTTTCATATAAGTTGTTGCCTTATTAAAGCCCACGCAATAAGCCGTTGCTAATGCTAACCTAAGTGCTAACCTAATCTATGTAATCGGCGAAAATGAAAATCGTGAAATATCAGTATCCGTTTCAGAAGCCTCGAGATACATAATTAATTATCCATAGTCAACAACAGTCGTAAGTCGGAAGGGACGTAGATATTTTTTTTCAAAATATATCCTGAAACCTTTGGCTTTGATTCATCCAGATCTGGATTTGATTGGGCTGATTCGATTCTGATAGTAAAATATAATGTCCTAAAATTTCCATACAAAATTTCAGTTTCCGTTACGCGACGCGACGCTTGTATTAGGTTCATACAGGAAATGTGCTGTAATGGAAAATGTTTTTTATCATCAAGATTGAATCAGCTCGTGATTTTGATTTAAATGAACCCAAGCAAGTCCATATCTGGAATCGTACTTAAAGTTTTTTTTAAAGCTGAGACACGTATTGAAATATCTCTACATTCTCTACGAGGTGGCTAAAAAGTAAGTTCATTATATACTGTTGCTATGGTATTAAATACAACAGTGTAACTCGCCCTTAAGATTGAATTATGAAGGTTACCAGTGCGTTTAACTTAAGCGGTCCGTGTGTGCGTCATTTTCTCTTCATTATCATCGACTCTTGTCGTCATCAATCGGACTTGTGTGAAAACGAATGTGCGCCGTGAGAGGAAATGCATGTTTCGAATCTATTTCGAATACAGTGTATGGCGGCCTACGTATATCTAACCTTTGTGCCGGTTTTTGACATGTAGAAAGTCGTAATTTATTAGACATACCTAGCGATTCTGCTATCTAGCGGATACAGTGTGTGTTGTACGTCTGTACCTAATGGGTATCTACCTACGTACAATTAACGTAGAGTTCAGAATTAGGGCATTTTTTTCCATTCTCTTGTAGAATAAACTGCAAAATTGACGAATTGTACTTAAATCGTTTTCAATCAAAAGGGCCCTACGTTGTCATCCAAAAGTTAGCTTAATTCTCGACTGCTTTATTATAACTAAGCCTAAATTAAATTAAATCTTACAGTCATAACGTTACTTCTGTCATATTTAAGTCATAAGAATAAATAAACACTTATATGCCTTATTTATTATAACTTGATTTGATTTGACTTCTATGTCTGGCTGGTCATAACATAACGTCTTTATCGCATTGTCAAATTCTTCCGAGAGTGACGCAAGCTTACGAGTTCACGCGATATAAGTAGGTAAGTACAAGAGCGAGTTGAATATCAATAGGGGCATCTTAGTTACGCCTTATTTACTTATCGATTCTGCTATCTAGCGGATATATGCAATAAAAAAACATAATTATTATATACTTCATTTTACTTGCACTTCGCACTAAACGTGATAATAGGCTAAAGGTGAACCGATATTAACTCAGTAGGTATAAATAATTGTGTGAGGTTTAAAAATACTTAGGCACTTACTAAAAACGGAAGAAAGTATAATTTACATTTTTTTTTCGTGTATTGTATGGAATTATTTTATTAATCTTAGTTCTTAAATGAGTAAGTATTATTTAAGTTTAGTTAAATTACATCTATGTCGTATAACACTCTGTTTGTCCTTCAATTTCAGAGCGCAAAACTGTGTTTTAATCTCTAGAGGTTAAATTTTTTTTTTAATCTTCTGGATAGACTATAGTTATTTTCACCACACTGCTCGTAAACACGCTGTTTGTCCTTCAATTTCAGAGCGCAAAACTGTGTTTTAATCTCTAGAGGTAAAAGTAATTTTTTTTAATCTTCTGGATAGACTAAAGCTGATTTGTTTATTTTTTGAGTTTGAAGTTGAGGACTTGCAAATAAATACCTTCTAATTTGTTATGTTTGAGTTTTATTACGCAAGTTTCCTCGCTTTAGTGTGGTGAAAAATGTTGTGGTTCACTCGGCAGCAAAGCTTGTTCAACTCTCGTGCCTTAAAACCAATTTCAATTTTTGCACGAGATTTAAACAATCACTTTGCTCCCTAGTAAAACAAATAACTATTATATCGTTCTAAAAAAAATGTTCTTGTATTTATAGGATTATACACACATACTTTTTAGCAAGTTCATAAGATAAAATAAATACCTATATACTCGTATTATATTATAATTATTTTGTAATTACTCATAAAGTTTGTTTTCAACCTTAATATTTTCACTGAATAAGACAAAAGAGGTGAATGCTTCAAATAATTATAAATACATTTGCTCTCAAGCGTAAACATATATTTTATCATTCTTAATATAGTCCGAGCAGAAACTTTGGCCAACTTTGTTATAATACCCTACATTTACAAGTGTTTTGTTATTATTGCAATATTTCGAATAATTCATGATCATGAAGAAATACTGGTTATTTTATTATAATATCGCGCTTAATATAATCATTATTGCTTTGTTAACGAATTAGATCTGATATAGGTACGAATATGATAAACTACGATTACACTAATCGTACAAAATGTATTGGTAACCAACTATAAATAATTTTATTAAACCTACTTATACGAGTAGGTACGCGGTAATATCTCAAGGTATTTGGTGTCATTAGTTTGAGTAAATGTGTCAATGATTTTACATCGTCATAAGACTCATAAGTTCATAACTGTCATAAGTATTCATTGTGTAGTGCAAGAATAAAATATATAACTCAATACGAACACGTTGTGGAAATAATATTGATACAAATGTTATCTAAATAAATATTCAATATCAATATTATACGCAATGGTTACATTGGTTGCGTCCTTTATTTTGAAGTATAAAATATCGTAATCTGATTATTCGATTGTATAAAGTAAATTGTTGTACCTCGGTTCTAAAAGGCGTTACGTAAAATGTGCATAATGCATGCATTAATAAGCAGCTTAGGCGACATACATTTACTTTCACAATTAATCATGTGTGTGTCAACGTCAATGAAATTAAGTAAGAACTAAGACTATTACAGGAGTGTCCATAAGTTTCATATTTAAATTAGTAGGTATAAAAAATCATCTTGGTTATCATTTTGGTTGGGTGTCGATTAGTGCAAGTTTGAGTGTCGATTACTCCAAAGCTATTCGGCTGAGCGGTATCGAGTAAATTTATATTGAAAGCTTGATTTCTTTTTTATCGCGTACATCAAACATCTGCAGATAAAAGTTAGTGAGAATAAATTTATGATTTTTTTTGTGACATCCTTTCAACTCACCGAAAAATAATCCGGTCTTACGTAATGGAAACCGTTTGATATAAAATCTAAAAATTTACCTAGGAGTAATTTTCATAAACTAAAACCTCGCGAGGGTTTGATTTATTGTACTTATAGCATTTTTGAAATAAATCTACAATATTTGAAGATACTTAATTAAATAATCAAAGCAGTTGAAAGTAAACTTGAGATCGACACAGATAAACAGGTGAATAATAAGTTTTGATCGTGGCCATTTATTTTAAAACTACCTACGATGCACATATTCTACATAAGGGATATCTTTTTCACTTCTCATGCTCTTAAAATGTTATTTTAATCCCTGCATATCGGGACTAAAACTCTTTATTAATCTCTAGGGACTAAAGTAAATTTTTTTTAATTGACGTTGGAAACCCGTAAACAGCCACACTCACGGTGTTCAAGAATAAAGGATAGTCGCCATTTTCAGTGCTTGTGTATGGACCACTTTTGTGCATGCCGTGGATACAACCTCTAAACTTTTTTTTAATTGACTTTGGAAACCCCTAAACAGCCATTTCTGGTGTTTATGATTTTTGAACGAACGATTGCCATTGGAAAAAACCTCAAAATGTCAGTCGTGTAAAAATATTAAGGAAAATCGATTTTTTTCTTGATATAGGTACATGTATATTTAATACTTGTTTAATATATGATTAAGATTGAATCCAATTTATTACTTAAGTTATGTTTTAACCAATTAGCTTCAAAATAGTTTGTAGTTAGCTCCAATTCGTTGGCTAAATATGCAAGTATTTAAAGCGTCATATTCCGAAAAAGGAATACAGATAAAAACTAAAACGCGGAACGAATTTGATTGCTTATTTTTTGTGTTTTTGTCCATAAGTAATATTGTTCAAATCGTATAATTTACGATGTCACGTCATGCGATGAAGAAGTATTAACGCCTTACTTCAGAATAAAGAAGAATGCAAAAGAGGTGGTGCAAAATCTTTTGCCGCCGAAATCTAGTGTAATATTCAAAAGCGTATCAAACTTTTATGGATTGGAAAACTGGAAAGCAAATTAGGTACCAACATCATTTATGGAAGGCGTATTTCTGACATATTTTGATGAAAAATCTAAGAAATATCAACCGTCATCACCTTGTAGCATATATTCCATGCTTAAAACCACACTGCAACGAAACCATATAACTTGAAAAAGTTTGCGAACTTATCGTCAAGTGGCCATGTCCCGAAGAAATCGGAAGATTTGTCATCGCAGTACATATAATTTTTTTGTTTCTTACTTGTTCTTTTTGTTAATAAATACTGAGATTTTTTCCTCGCATTCGAAGTGAAAAGTAGAGTGTTTAATTCGGGACTAAACAGCCATAATGACACTCGAACTACATCCACCCTCGCTACGCTCGGGTGGATAAATATCTCGTGTCATAATGGCCTGTTTTAGTCCCTCGTTGAACAATCTACTATTCTAGAAACCAGGTTAAAGTGTAATGAGCATTTACGCCAATTGTTGCAGTCCGGCGACCCCCGCTAGCAGTTGATCGCGACTCATTTACCCAATCAACTTTACTCTTTTAAACTATCCACAAGTTAAGCTTCAAACATTTTTTGATGTTGCGAAGACACTCATACATACACATTCTTGGTAGTACCTATATTTTTACTTTGATTTCAAATAAGTACCTAATTAATCACCTTTCTCAGCAAGTTTATTTAAGAAAGAATCAAATTATTTTATTGAACACTTTGTTTTGTGTATTTATTTATTAACACTACCATTTATACAAATTATAAATAGTGGACGGTCTTTGATATTATATGACATCTAATATTTATAATTCGAAGAACACATTTTGATTCAGGTGCAAATAGAACCTGTTTTTCACATTGTAGAGTTAGCGCCTCTAGCTAGAGACGGAACAAAGCTTGAAAATTTTTCTTGGGTCAACATGAGATCTTTTTGACAGTGCGAGTCATATGGTTTCGTTCTTTTATACTGCATAAAAAATGTTTGGTTCACCTTCTTATACATGAATTGATAAATCGACCAAAATCAAAAAAATTTAGATACAGGAGTAAAAAAAATCTTCAATAGATAGGTAATATCTACTTATTTCATCGATTATCAAAGTGCAGGTAAGCACATAACGATAATAGTTTCTGCAATGCATGTCCACTTACAATACTTTTCGAAATTTCAACCTAAATTCCTAAAATGTGCTGCTTGATTGTTGTGAGACACGATCGGTGGCACATTCCCAAATGTTTCATAATGTCTGTAAACGTAGACTTCTCTGTAGCAAAACGAAAGCTCTCGCTTATTCGGAATTGAGAATGTTGGGATTTTCGCTACATTAACTTTCATATAAAAATAATTAGGCATTATTAACTATCATTATAATTAAGAAGAAGATAATTAACAGTAAGTGCAAAAGCGTAGGTCGATAACAACATACTAGTAGGAGATAATGCAACAAAACGTAAATCTTGCATAAATAACAGTCTTATTTTAGTCGTATGTGGGTCAGTCCAGCAGTCATGGGTTACAACTTCGATCCTGCCGTACAGACATCAGACACTGTCAGTTATATCACACCATCATCGCGGTCATGGTGCTCAAAAACATCTGAACACGCACTCTAACGCCAAACAATATGACAATAGAGGCGTGCTCAGATATTTATGAACACGCTCGAGTTGAATAGGTCTTTTATAAAGATTAGGGGTCCCGGATTTTTTTTTTTACTACAAGAATATATGAAATTCATCTCATTAAAAGAACCTTGTAGTCATTGTCAAAATCCCTCAAGTATATTTTTTTAAAAGATTGGGTTCGTACTTCGTATAACATATGACCAGTGCGTTCGTGTGTTGGAAAACTATTGAACCTTGATAAACCTTCAACCTTCTGTGGTGTTTGGGCAGTAAGAATAAATTTTTGTTTATAGAAGATTGATTATGGGCAGAAGCATCATCATAGTTGACACATTACTGCGATCGTCAACTCGCTTGCCCAGTCTGGAGATCATGGCCATTTACCTCCTAATGCGTTCATACACTTAGTTAATAGGAGAGGCCTACGTCCAGCAGTGGACTGAGAGAGACTGATGGTGTATGTAGGGCTGTACGTATGTGTAACCTACAAAAATCATCGTATACAAACGAATTAAAAAAAATCCAGTCCACATTCCGAAAACTTCAAAACCATTTTGTTGATACCAATCAGAAATTGTTGAACCAAAAATGTCATTGATAAAAAGTGTACCTTCATAAAATTATAATAATATCTACCCTTTTAAAAACAGATGTGAATGTAGTTTTTCTGTATCAGTTCAGCCTTGGCAATCAGCTTAAATACCTTAAGAACATTTTCCTGACATTTTTTCGTGTAAGTGTAGGTAGAGTGTAGGCATCACCAGCTTATCTAGAATACACTAAAACCTTATGACTAGCAGCATTCCATGAAAACATCTACTTTTTGTCGCTTAAGTACATGTCGCTATGGTAGCTACCCTGATAAAATATGCTAGCTGCTAGGAAACAGTGTCAATCTTAAAGCCTTGATATGTTATTATTATACTATAACTCAGCTTACTAATTAAATTTTTCAAAAGTATTGAAAAGACAGAGTCGCTTACGACACGTTTTCATGGAATGCTCCACTAACAGAAAGTAGTTAGGTACATAATATCTGCCTACGTACTACGTACCTAAGTCGTCATGTTGTCGTTAAAAATAATGTGGTCTACGTAACACACCAGTGTAGTCTGCTTATCTCCGAGCCACACCTCCACAACCGTCACCTAGTTGCCAAAACTATTTAGACAAACAAACTCGTGATCCAAGGTTTTCTAATATTCAGTAATATACTTACAGGAAAATAGACAGTTGAAAAAGCAAAGTCGAACCACATTAAACTTTTCAACATCGCGTCAAATAAATACACAAGCTGCCACTCAGATGCCATATATATAGTTAACCCAAGTGTCAAAACTGAAATTGATCTTCACGTACGTGCGTGTGGGTATATATTGATCTGTGGATTGTGACTTATATATCGGTCTTTGGCGTTGGATTTGAATTGCTGATATATCAGTCATTGGCGTTCAAAAGATTAACTCTTCCAGCAAAGGAATGTCAATCATATAAAAAGTTTTTTTTTTATTATGGTTTGATTTACTTCTAAGTCTTCTAACAATCTGTTTAATTAATTCAACTGTAGACTGCAGTTAACAAATGCAGTAATAGTATAAAACATTTTTTTCTTCAAAATGTTATCCATCCATAAAATATATTAAGCAAACAATAACCACGGACACAAATTATCAAAAAGAAAACAGCTTCATTTTGCGAGGTTAAGTATCATAATATGCTCATTATTATTGCTTTTCTACATCTTGAGATATCTAGGATTGAGGAAAACGCGACCAACACTAAATTATTACCTAGTCTGTACATGGTCTTTAAATACATACATAAACCAATTCAGTCATAGGTAGCCAGTAAAATATGACACTGCTAATTAAATGCAGCTGGAACAAGGTTACGTCTAAATATATCCTCGAAAAGTAAATACATATTTCTTTCCCGCGCATTATTTCAGTTCGCTTCACTCGTGACAATTCGTCATTAGTTTGAAGTTCATACGTGTTTTCAACCGAGCTCCAAAATGTCTTTTCTGCCTCAAACCCAATAGGATGTACAATTTCCGTTCAAAATATTTATATTCTGCAAGATGCTCAAATATATTAAATTATGGCAATGGTCTCATGGCGGTGATAGCTGATAGCTTGGCGAGTATCGCCGTGTCTCTTTTAGTTACTTACAGGGGAGTGCGTATCTTTTGTTCGTGTTTATAGCCGATCGTTCATAGCTTAATGGTAGCTTGCGGTGAGACCAGTGCCTACATAAGTAGGTAGGTATAGGTATAGGTGCATGTGATTTAAACTCTCATTTTCATATTTAGATACATTTTTCACTCAATATTCTGTTGCATATTGGAAATTGGAACCTCTTTTAAAAGGAAAAAGAACATAAATCTGTTTTCAGTTGTAATGACTGATGAGGTTCGATTTTGCTTATTTTTACGGAAATCATATAACATGTCCGAAATCATAATTGTTGTCACAATAATGAGCTTCAGATTTCAATATCCGTTGCACTAAAGATAAATTCTGACGTTTCCGTGAAAATAGGATGGAAATAGTAGGTACATTACGATATTTTTTACGATAGAAGTGTGAAGAAAATGAAGTTACTTTTCACAAATGTTATAGTACGACGCTTTCCAGTACAGATATATGGCCTTCCGAAGTTTCGACCTGACAAAAAATTAATCACTTCTCGCACTAACAGCGTAAAAAAATATCATTGGTACTGAAACAGAATACGCACTACATCTATATTTCTGTAGAGAACCCTTTTTTCCGTCACAAAAATTACCTTCTTTATTTTCCATACTTCCTTTTTTTGCGTATTCAAAACATTTAATTTCATTTAGACACAGTTAAAGAAGAATAAAAACTATTCATAAAAAACAATATAAATTAAACAATGCTTGTTTCGATATTTGCGATATTGGTATTAAATTGATAATAATAATATCAGAAAAAGCACCCACGGTGGAAACAGTAAGATTTTTACCTGTTAACTTTTAAATAACTTTCAAGTTGAAAACTGCGAAGTGCGAATCTTGAAGGATCAGTCCTTTTTGCGGCTATAGGTATTATTTCAATCATTTCAATGTCGTCGGAAATGAGGTGGTTTTAAGGTTACATATTGATAGAGTAAAAGCACCGAGTCTTTGGATAACACTTTATTCCTAATTAAATACACGAGAGCAAATCCGACCGACGCCATTGATTACGCGGGAAGTTCGATTCTGTCAGCTCGCTCGGATGACAGGTGAACTGTCATCGTGACATCGTGAGGCCCCGTTCTGAATGCCGCTAACAGATTCGGGCATCCTGACCTCAATCTTCTTCCACGAAGACAATTTTCGCCTTTTGCCTAAGTATTTGAATTGCATCGCGATGTCCACGGGTAATGGTAGTGACATGGTTCCCTGAGAACCGACCAAAATCAATTTCAATGTGTAACCCGCACAAAAACCAGTCTTTAAAAGGCATATATTATAATCTAGAATCAGTTGGCTTCAACCCATTTGATTTTAAATAGGTATAACACTTATGCTTATGATTTCATGTGATAATGAAGTTATGTTGTATCACGACTACACTGCCAATCCCAAGCTTGACAATTACAACGCGTGCTATTGCGCATAACACAGTTATCATCATCATGATTAGTTATTCAGTTTAATAAATTGACTAACTTAGAAGTGCCACTTCTCATAATTTTTTTTTTTTTTTTTAACGAGTGAAAAACAACTCTCAAGCGTTTGAAAGGTATTAGGTGTCACACATTGCATGAACGTTCACGCGATTCAATAAATATTTAAAAGCAGATAAAATTTTGACTTGCAGATACTGTCCTAGTACTTAAAACATGGAATGGGCTCACAGTTCTCCTCAGTATTACAGATGATTGGTGCTTGAAATAGAGCCAGCTTTGAAGGCAGCGCGCTCGCTCAGCGCAGCTCGCCGAAGCACAGCTGGTCGACAGACACAGCCTGGCGTCCATGAGCCGCCTGTCTTCGAATGCAGCTCACGATAACAATTTACACATTGCAGTCAACCCTGTAATTTATATTAATCTTTAACAGTCCTCACTGATACTAGGAACATTTCTCCTTTTTCTGAACAGTACCAACGTTGTAATGGTAACATCAGCATTCTTTACACACCTTTGACACATTAACATCATACACTACTTGCACTAGTTGAAATAACTGTAGTGAACAGGCAATTCTAAATAAGCCTTTTACATGTGTCAAATTACGACGTAAGCGTTTACATGTGTCAAATTACGACATTTCTCTCTCTATCATTGTTAAGTACTTTAACTAGTGAGCATTACATTGTTTGTAATTGGTATCCGGAAACTAAGATATAATTTTATCTCACCATTTCCATCTTCTTTACCGTCTCGACGTCAACCATATGCCATCAGCACGAAGTAGCACGCAGGCAGCACCGCAGCACGGTGTTGCCTTCCACACCAGCAACGTGTGCCCCAAAGCATTTTCTCCAACGTCCCTCAATTTCGCTAAGGGTCAACTTTCGTGTACATGTAACACACAATTACTCTCATTAGGGTTTACGGTTACAGCATAGACATTAATTAACGTCACCGCCGACAGGGCGTCATGAACAGAATATCACTACCCAAAAATAGTGAACAGGACATCACCGCCGATAGGGCGTCGTGACCACTAAAAACGTCACCGCCAGAGGCGCCGTGACCACTAAATACGTCACCGCCAGAGTCGCCGTGACCACTAAATACGTCACCGCCAGAGGCGCCGTGACCACTATATACGTCACCGCCAGAGGCGCCGTGACCACTATATACGTCACCGCCAGAGGCGCCGTGACCACTATATACGTCACCGTCAGAGACGCCGTGACCACTAATTACGTCACCGTCAGAGACGCCGTGACCACTAATTATGTCACCGTCAGAGACGCCGTGACCACTAATTACGTCACCGTCAGAGACGCCGTGACCACTAATTATGTCACCGTCAGAGACGCCGTGACCACTAATTACGTCACCGTCAGAGACGCCGTGACCACTAATTACGTCACCGTCAGAGACGCCGTGACCACTAATTACGTCACCGTCAGAGACGCCGTGACCACTAATTACGTCACCGTCAGAGACGCCGTGACCACTAATTACGTCACCGTCAGAGACGCCGTGACCATAGCTTACTCAGTCTTCATACAAGTCACACGTTCATTGCTGCACCTCAGCCCGTGTCGCCACCAATCGCAGCTAAATCCATCGCGCTACTGCCATGCAGTAGGCAGTCCGACCGCACTGCTCCGCTAGCCGCGTCAGTTGCATATTTCGACAGCTACAACATGCCCACATGCCACTCTCAGACACGTTTATCTGAAAACAAACTAGAGGCAGTAATTTGTTTCAAGCAATCATGTAACTGAGTCTCCATCACATTAGACAGGTTCATGTTAGCCTTCAGCGGACTCCTGCGACCTTCACCAGGTCATCAGTCCACCTTGTGGGGGGCCTACCCACGCTACGCCTTCCGGTACGTGGCCGCCACTCAAGAACCTTCCCGCCCCAACGGCCATCGGTTCTACGCGCAATGTGCCCCGCCCACTGCCACTTCAGTTTAGCGGTGGCGCAGGACCGGTCATTGTGGCAATCTTTGGGAGAGGTCTATGTTCAGCGGTGGACGTCTTTCGGCTAATATGATGATGATGATGATGATTTTAGCCTTTAGCCTCCCAAACACATTGTTAACCCTTGATCAGAATTAAGTGATCAGTGTTCTGTCGACTTGTTATAATATAGCTCAGGTCATCGTCGCTATGACCACACTGTGACATACCATAGTAAATGAACACAAATGCCATATTCTCAATGTCTAGCAACCCGACATTGTAACCATGAATGCTCGATTTAAGTCCATATCCACAACGCGTGCACGCCACGTCATGCACAGCATTCATTATTGAGCTTGTAGAACTCACAGCATTACTTACGTTTAGTTTATTGCGTCATCAGCCTTACCGATGTAGGTTTGATACAGTTTGTGCAACCATCTCATACAACTATGTAAGTTCCTGCCAACCGCAACAACGGGTCACATCGACAGCATCAACAACAGTCTGCGTCCGCATACAGCTGTTCCATTTTGTATAGGTACTTTACTGGATCCGTACAGCTTGCCAAACTTAAGCATGCTTGCATATCTGAAAACAGACTACAGCAGTATTTGGTTCATGCAATCATGCCGGCCGGTGATATCATCAGCCATGTGGTGACGGCAGTAAGAATACATTTGTCACCACCCCAACTCCTCGGGCCCAGCAACAGTCGACTAAGAGATTGAAGTGTCATTAACCATTTTTTTGACAAAAAATTCATGATGGGCAGCAGCATCATCACAACAGACACGCCACTGCGACCGCCAATCCACCCGCCCAGGGTAGCGATCATAGGCACCCACCTCCCATTGCGTCCATAGGCATAGACAACAGGAGAGACCCATGTCCAGCAGCAAAATATCATAGGCCGATGATGATGATGATGAATCATGTGATGAGACATGACATTGCATTGTATTTTCTTATGTTAGTTTTCAACCATCCAGTTATCTTTCATTCAAAACTATGGTAACTCAAAGGCATTCATGTAATTATGTAGAACTGAGTTTTATGCTGCTTCATGCCATTATCTATATTATGTAATACATAATATTCCCAGTAACTAATACAGTCACAGACTCACAGTCTCATTAATTGTATTAATAGCTCATCTGTCAACAATACAATTTTAGGAAACTTCCAAATACCAATTATAAATGAAATTGGCTCAATCAGTTAGTATCAAATTATCCTGCATGAGACTAGCATGCCACTTATTTTTATATTATATTTTTATTCAAGTGACAATTCATTTACTATATCACAGTTACCCAATACTATAGTGTAATAACAAACCAGTACTAGTTATAGTACCTATTAACAATCACCATGCTCCAAGTCTAACATTTAGACCACATTAGCATACAGTCTAGGCAGTAACTTTTGTAATTGGACCTTCTACCATTCTTTTAAATCATACTGGTAACATGTTGATAATTTAGCAAAATATAACACGGCACTCACCTGCCACAATGACCATGACCAAAGTCACCATTAGTTCTTGCTCTACAGTAATTTAATAAGTATTACCACACAGTAAAACATGAACATGCCGCAGACAATTTTGCCTTAACTTCAACTTTTGTAACATTTATTCAGCATAACAGCCATTCAACATGATGTCTGTGTAGCTTCATGCTTGATCATCCCATATTTCATCTGTGAAATAATATAAGCACACACCACACACAAAATTCAATAATGCAATCATTTACACTGGACAACTTGTCCGTCTTGATAAACTGTTACCAAGAAGCAATGACAATAGAACATGATAATAGCAATCATTAATTTAGTCAAACTTATAGTTTTAGCATTCAAACTGAGCATGTTCAACATCAAGTTGCTTTCAAAGTCACATTCCAAAAATGAATCTATTGAACACAATAGTACTTTACTGTGATCAATCATTTTAACTGACTACTGTCTAGTCTTATATGTATTTTATAAAATGTAGGTATATTCCATATCCATAACTTTTCAGTTCATTTAATCTTGGCATAAATGAATAGCCCATACCATCAATTATTAACTTTCATAATATCACATGATTAAATCACAGAAATATAATTGAACTGAAACATAATATTGTTCCAATTAGTCTAAACAGTGCACACTAGTTAAGCACACCACAGCTCAACATTAGGTTAGCACAGGTACACACTATATCACCAACATACACCTCAACATCATATTTTTGTCTTAATCTGGGTACTTTAGTCTTACAATATTCCATTGTATAAAATGATAATGTATTGCCACCCTTAACCACTTGAGTTTACAATACAAAACCAACCTGCTCAATCCAGGTACCCACTGTATTATACCAACTACAAATATGGCATTTACCTCTCAATTCAAGTATGGTAGATTCCTCCAAACATTATCTAATTTACCTTTAAGTTAAGGTATCATGTGCATTCATTACCTGTTGCCATAATTAACCACACACTTAGTAGCATCACAGGAGCATAATTATTATCCAGGTACATGTGTGTACATTGTATTTCCCATTCTATTGTAATTTGTAACATTCACCAGATTGTTTTCATGATGTGATGTTGCTGATTGTTTATATTCTGTAACTCACAACAAACAAACAACCACACAAAGCCTACTTTCATAGAACATAGGTATACTAGGATTACTAGGTATAGGTAGGTACACTAGGTACTACCTAAGTTACAATTTCTTCACTTATTTTGTCTTTACATTCAAATAAAACATGTGAAGACACAATCATATCTTACGTAAACCAACCACTAGGTTCTAATTATACATCTACAGGACTTTTAAGTGGATTTAAATAAGAATTCATTGCAAATGACTTATTTCTTGTCAAGGCTAGGTAGCCTAGGTATATGTAACACATTTTCTTACCAAAACTATTCCAGCACAATACCTGTACTCAGGCACTATTGCCAAACTGTAGAATAGTGTAGAATATTACCGGCAGTCACGATTACAGCTGAATTCCCTCAGATGTGATAACTTATTTACCAGCCGTATTATTATTACCAACACTGTCGATTTCTTATCAATCTTATCATATCACTTTTCAATACGCCAGTAGGTATTTTCACGATCTTTTCATCTCACCGCATTTTATATCACAATTGAATTAAGCAATTGAATACTAGTGGCTATCCAAAAACTCAGTGATTGATATCAACGAGTAGGTACGCGTCCGTGGTGACGCTATCACTTAAGGTTGTATTTTCATACGAAAATCTTCCTTTACGGCCAAATTATTTTGTGAGCATGATTATCAATAATCTCACTTCTGAAACTGATAGAGTAAAAGCACCGAGTCTTTGGATAACACTTTATTCCTAATTAAATACACGAGAGCAAATCCGACCGACGCCATTGATTACGCGGGAAGTTCGATTCTGTCAGCTCGCTCGGATGACAGGTGAACTGTCATCGTGACATCGTGAGGCCCCGTTCTGAATGCCGCTAACAATATGTATGGACAAATATAAAATATGTGAAAGCAATGACACCAAGTGACTACACAAAAATACAAGAAAAAACTGGCACCCTTTAAAGCGTAGTTGTTAAAAGAAACACGTTACGTTCGTGACTTTATATTTTATTCCATAGATACCTATACTAAGTAATTTATTTATTATCTCATCCTTTTTAATGGAAATTATATAATTACAGCAAACCATCGTGCAGTTATAGAAGACATGCAACAGTGATATAATAAGTCCAATTGTGACCTGTTGCGTGCAATGAAATACTTTTTCTACGACAGTTAATAATTCAACAATGCTCCATATTATAGGAGTACAGCAAAATAAAAAAAAATCATCCCCGCTTTACGTGTAGGAGAGGTACCCGTTTTTTATATTCTGTTTTAACACCTTGTCATACATATTACACTTGTGCCAAATTGCAAATTAGTACTAACGGCCACTGACCTATGCTGCGGACAGATAGACGGACAGATGGACATGGCGAAACTATATAAGAGTTTCTTGTTTACGTACTACGGAACCCTAAAAAGAATCAAAGAAGAAAAAAAGACGGAGAATTGTATTGTAAAGCGTGTTTGAGCGCTGAGCGCTCAGCGATAATTCATAGAAAACATTATAAAGGAGAATAGGTACATTAGGTACATACCTTTCGAATATCACTGTCAGTAATTTAGTTAAAAATCATAGTGCTAAAGTTAAAAAACAATAAACAAGATTAAACTAACCTAACTAACTATGTACCACAAGTTTATTATGTTTTAACCTTAAGTGGGAGTTTCACGGTGTCCGAATCTTTCTATTTGATCAATTTTTCAACGGATATTTCAATATGTTTTCCGCTAACGTTCATGTTTTTGTAGTTTATGGTCGTCCTTAACCTACGTATTTTATTGACCTACTTGTATAACTACTGTTTTTATGCTAATGTTTCTTTACCAGCGAACTAGACCGTAATTTTCCCCAGGTACGTAAAACATGTATAACGTGAAGTGATAATTGCTTTTAAAATAAAGCCCTATCAGTCGATTAACATTCTTAACATGATTTACTAAAGAAATAGTCACAGGTACATTAAAAGTACCTACCTACTCAATACCGAAAATACGAGAAGTAATAGGAGTGTACTAAGTTACAACCCTGATGTCACAAATCAGTATTCAGTGTTAACTCTGTGATTTATTCTGTATCCATTTATGGCGCCGCATAAATAGTTTATTGTAATCACTCAACTCCCCGAGGTGATAACTAGTTATGTAGCACGTGATTAGTAATCTTCCAGTTCATTGAACATATATTTTTTGTTCTTGTTACTGAATTATCATTCGTAATGTTTCGTCACCGCGCCGTAACTATGTATTTAGAACTGTTTTCAGCACCAGATGTTACTTGTTTAGTTTTGTTTTGGAAAGAGGTCAAACTTTATAACGGAATGCTCGTATACCATAATATTGATTAAAATGTTTTATAAATAATACCTATATTTATCTATAATATATGATAAAATAAATGACGTAAATTTGCATAAGTGGGTATAATTTTTTGTAACATGGTGGTAATCGGCTTACGGTCTGCCTAATGGTACCTAAACAGTCACGTATGTATGCCTTTCAAAATAAAAAAATAAACAGGCATACTTAACCGCGCTTGTCGAAGTTGCGCTTTAGCGCTAAAGCTATACATTTACATGAACCGTTTACGACACGCGTACACGCATCCAATTTCTCAAACCACGACCTGTTTCACACACGACCGCAGCTGGCGGTCCACGATATCATACACATATTTATAATTAAACATATTTTATATGACCATAATCATTCATGAAGTAGATAAAACTTGACTCGACCGACTTAAAAAAAATTGTCCCATATGTTTAGTGTACTTACCCAGTTTTCCCATCATCTCCTCTAAAGCGTGATCCTTGTCCAT
The DNA here is from genome assembly GCA_025490895.1 of Thaumatotibia leucotreta. NCBI lineage: Eukaryota > Metazoa > Arthropoda > Insecta > Lepidoptera > Tortricidae > Thaumatotibia > Thaumatotibia leucotreta. The sequence goes on along the minus strand of JALPQI010005266.1, from coordinate 9,366 downwards.
TTTGAAACGTCTGCGTTGATTGTCCCGTCTTAATAATTTATTCTGTTAGTATCGTCGGCGTCCTGCAACGATTTTTACGTAGAAACATTTGTAATTATAATATCGCGTGGCGATGTAAGGCGACCGCCGGGCGCGCGAGCCGGCGAGGAGCGAATGGATGGATGGCAACGTCGTGGCGCCGACGCCGCTCGGTTACCGTACTCGCGCGAAAAAAAACATGCACAACCTCTTATCTCCGTTAACCCAATACCTGCCGGTCAACTCGCGCACCGACGTCCGCGCAGCACTGCAGCACGCGGCGCTGGAGGCGGCGACCACCACGTGGATATTGCATACCGGTATCATCCGTATCTAATCTCACGCAACTCTTTGTACTGTGTAAATTGCCTTTGATTTAGTTGCATGAGCTGATAAGAATACGTAATACTAAATGGGGCTGATAGTTACAACAGCAACGGCTTACGCGTAAAGGCGTGTATAAATCCAAGGTGAGCTAAACATACCTATTATGAGTGGCGCGAGACGAGAAGCATAGGTACAAAAATATTAATTAGCCATGTATAAGTATTTACCTAAAACAGTCAGTGTCATTTTACACTGGTCTTCAGTAATGTAGACTTTTTGGAAAAGATTCGATGTAGTTTATGTGAAAATGTTATATTTAACCAATCACATCCACGAAAGACATTACAGTGTGTACAAACGATCTAACTTCTTATGTACACAATACACGTAGTGATCGATCATTTAGCAAGGGTGCTATATTATATTGTTACACTTTCGTTATCGAAGCTTTATCTGTGTACTTAGTTGAAAATAGGGGTCACATATGTAGATAGAAGTGTCACTCACTGAGGCAGCTAGCGAATCTATTAGGCGTGTTGTAAAGGAAGTAGAGCACGCTACTAGTCAGCCGGGTTATGACATAATCATCTGTTGTCTACTCTAAGAACTTTTATTGTCGTTAATGATATGTAAATGCTTTTTAGATCAGTATATAGAACTTACTGCTACTGGCGGGAATGGCACTGGATGGTATCGCATCTGTCTAAAGATGGGACTAAATACTTAAATCTCAATTCTACCAACATAAATACAATCATTATTGATTGATACATTTGAGCTGAAAGCTTTCATAAAGGTGGATTTACACCAAACGAGCGAAAGCTAATTCTATCCCCCACTCTATGAAATGCGTTCGTTAAACAAAACGTGATTCGTCGAAATTCGTTGATTTCGTCGAGTGGGGGATAGAATGAACATTCGCTCGTTAAATCCACCTTTATAGATTGTCACTGTGACAATGTACGAAATGGTATAGGTAGTTACATGGAGTATTATCGTAGGATTAGTAGGTACCTATCAGATCAGACCAATCAACTCTCACTTGGAAGAGCTAATAATGTGGAATGATTCTAACGGTGTTACGGACAAAAACTACAAAAGTCTGTCAAAGGCCCGTAGATAAATAATCTAATCTAACATACACATAAAAATATCTTGATTAGGTACCTTCTAATTAGATTTATTGATAGATGAATTATATTAAGTATGAATTCGTAAGCACCTAAGACCTAAAGTTTTTATGTGGTTAAGACATGCAGGTAGGTTCGATTTCTTTAAACAGGAAAAACGTCTGGCCTAAATCTCGGTATAACTCGTGAACTTCTGAAGATTTTCCTCTAATAACTCGTATTTGTTAACTTGACAAAGGTGTTAAACAACGGCTACCACTGTGTTCTAAATATATTGTTTGTTTATGAATTATACATACAAAGACCTTATGTGGTATGATGATATTACATGGCGAAGCACTTAGTTGGTCTAAGTATTACGTATTGTTGATGAGATACAATTCTTATTAGATTAAACATAAATATTGCACAATAAATATAATAGTGCTCACATACGGGCTCGGTTATATTATATAACATTATAATATAACATGGTGCAACACAGATATCATTATACAAATACTTTTTAGTATGTACCATTTAATTTTAATTAAGATTAGTTTTATTTATTTTTAGACGTAATTATAAGCTTATAATTTATAAACAATACTGCGATATAAATAAATCATTCCTGTTACTAAGGCAAAGTGGGGTCTCAATGAATCAGTTTTTTGTAGACATTTCCAATTGTGATTATCTGTCTAGATTAAGTAATAAGTAGTAGATTAAGTGTCTCGATAAGAATCGAGACAAATGCTTGTCAAAAATGTCCTACGCCACGTGTATTTTTATTTATAAAAAAAACTGGCCATGAGCATGCCGGGCCATGATCTGTGTCCATGGCACTGAGCATGGCCCGACATTCCTTAGTTACTTATTCAAAAACGGGTGTGCCGGTTATGTTCGAAATAATTTTCTTTTAAAGTATTGTATAAGCGTATATTTATAATTTTTATCATATTTTTCGAACCCACGGATCAAAAATTAGAGAATGGGACTTTTTTTTTTCATTCTGGGGCATTCTCTCCGATAATATTGATTTAAAGAATACCAGCTTGGGACCGTTATTCTTTTTAAAACCTATTCAACGATGCCCTACACTATAGGATTTCAGTAAATAAAAAAATTGCCCCCACTTTACGGGTAGGTTAATAATTTTTCTATATTTTAATCTACCAGTTTGTTGGCGTGATAATAGGCTACTTGACTCATATCAAATTTAGTGCAAAAAATTATTATTTTCTGTATTTATTGAAAAGATCAATATTTTTCGATTACGGTGTATTAAAAGTGTTTGATGGGTACATATTTTTTATTGAAAAATTTGTTTTTTTTTTTTTATTTCGTACTCTGAAAACGGTGTCGGCCATGATGTTTGCCATGCTAACTATAAAGGACGCATCTCCCATAGAACTACTATGAGAGATGCGTCTTTTTGACTTAGCACGGCAGATGTGACGTCATATGATCTTAAACTAACTTCATGTCGAATCTTATACGAGTGAATTTCGCCATGGACATGTAGGCATGTAGCTTTGCTGTGACATTGATATAACATAAGTGACATGTCAAATGTTTGTTTTCGGTTTGAGTGACGTCACACCATGACACCACAGATAATCTAAGCATTAACATGGCTAGTATCGTTCTCGCGCGGTAACGAAAGTTTAAATTTTAAGTTATAATTTTGCGGTTTTCTAGGTCGTGAAAAAATATATTTATATTTTTTTCCGTTAATCAGACATTGATTAATAATATAAGACAAACTTTAAAAATGGGTCAAGTAGCCTATTGTGTAAATGTGTGTACGAAATTACTAATGTCTAGTGCTAACGATTACCGAGCTATGCTATGCTGTGGACAGACGGTGACGGACTCAGACTTACTTATAACTAAGGTTTTCTTGTTTACTACGGAGTACGGAGAGAAATATACCATAACATTTAGAATTACATTTCACACTTGAATGTATAACCAAAACAATCAAACACATAGGTAGGTATACTCAGTATGTATACATGTATGCCTATGTCACGATTCTCCTAGACTGAAGTCACGTTATATAATTTATATATATTTTATGGCACGCATCCTTTCATACCTACATAACATGTATAGGTTAGGTATATTAGGTATACAATAGGTATACATAATAGTAAAAGACGTATGAATGGCAAAACACGAAGTCCAGCCTGTGCATCTATAAACTACGTATTATACATAAACAAAGTAAACATCAAGTTTACTTCAAATAAACATGCCTTTTACATGAATTATGAAGAAAGGAAGGTACTAAATTATGTTCAAATATGTGGTATGTTTGACCAACTCTTGAGGACCAAAACGGTTTGACGAATTTAACGTCGGAATGTAGTTAGATTAGTCACCTGTGACACCAATTTACCTACTTAGACTAATGTTGGTAAAGAGTGTAAAGACTCAAGTTTTTCAAGTCAAACTATTAGGAATCGAGCTCGACTATCTTTTCCAGTACTCGAGAGACTTAAAGACTTGTGAGTCGAGTCTTTCTTTGAGTCTTTTCGAGCTCTGCAATGCAATTAAAACTCAATACTTATAACAAAACTCACTTTTATAATAATCTTTCCAAAAATCATGAAATAAGTCTTCCGAGTCCTCCTGAAGGAATCGAGTATCTGCAGCATTGCAATAGAACTCACGCTTAGAATAGGTATATAACTGGAGTCCAAAAACCAAAGTCGAATCTTAAAATAACTTAAGTAAGTCTCTAGTTACCAACACTAACTTAGACTGTTGATTTAACCGTGCGACCTCGATTGTAGCATTTTTATTTAAATACTCGTAGGTATTCTACTTGTAATGTAACAAATATTTACATCATGGGGGTATTCTACTTAATGATGTTATGGGTATTATACTAATATCCCCACCTGTCCAGAATAGTCCAGATGTTAAATGGTGGCCACAGCACACTTTCTCACTATGTTGATGTCCTGTCCCCGTCACCCAACGTTAAACCTATTCAGTGACTGTTGTTTGAATTATTTTGCTATCGTCAACAATGCCGTCTTTACCATAAGGGCACAAGGGCAGGGGCGTAGCTATACTGCCGTATCAATTATACGGGGCCCCCGGGCCACGGGGGCCCCCAAAGTGTGTAAGGAAAAATAATAAAAACTTTCTAATTTATATTACCTCCATATAAGGGACTCCAAAATTTTTTTATACGGGGCCCCGACAAGGCACGCTACGCCACTGCGCAAGGGGTACGTGTGGGGGCCCCCGAAAGATCGACGACTTTCCTCACATTTATTCTCACGTTTACTTTCCTTTCGAAAGGGGCCCCAAAATCCTTGGGTGCCCAGGGCCCCCCCCCCCATAGTTAAAGACGGCGTTGATCGTCAATGTTACTAAAAGTGTAACGTTTAACCATTCTACCATGTTAATGCCGAGGTCTTAATCAAATTACTCTTTTGATTGGCACTGATAACCATACAATTATGAAAATATCGCTTAATGTTTAAGTAAACGGTTGTTTCGTACACAATCCATACATAATTCCAAGGGCATAATCGACATCGAAAGGGCACTGTTTAACACTCATTTGCAATAATGTTGTATGAAAACATTAAAAACGTAATTAAAAGACAATCTTGTCACTGCAAATTGAATTCTAATTCTGAGACTATCCGCGAGTGGAACATGTGAACGGTTTAATAAAAACGGACCACTTTGTCGTATACAAGAATATGTACAAAGGCGAACTTATCCCTAATAGGGATCTCTTCTAGCTAGACCTCGATAATACAAAAAAGGATATACAAAACATATATCACATGACACATATCTAGTATTTAATAAACATAAACGTGTAATTTAACTGTTAATACGGGATATAATGCTTCATCTTTTTCCTTCGTATTTTCATGGAAATATTCGAATAATCTGTCTCTCTATCTTTAGTGCAATGTATACTAAAGTTCACTCTGACAGCAATATGAATTCGGACGTTTCCGTGAAGCAGAAGGAAAAATATATGTATAAGTATGCACTACATTCGCTACGATATGCGGTACATATCTATTTAGCTAATGTAATAATATAATAATAGCCGATATAAGCCAATTTGAATAATACCGATTATACAGTACCTACATAGCTACATACCAAGCCAATTTATTACAGAACAGCAAAATAAATAAGCCGGATACAAAACATTTGGAAGATGAATGGACCAATAGGAAATAAAGCGTAGAATTTTGGCGCTGCAGTATATTGACATTATTGTCTCATACTTTGTAACGTCATGTCATAAAACAAAACGAATCATGTCATTATTGTACTATTCAAGACGCCAACTCTACAAGGTTTCAGGGTTGCTGTTCACAAACCATCGTTAAAAGAGCGCTCCAAGGAAAACCAATGTAACGTTGACCTTAAACTATTATAGTTCTTGTGGAGCTAAAAGTCTAGTTACACTTGGCAGCACTTAAAGCAGGCATAAAACGTTTTAGAGAATTATAGCAGTAGTTTATGAAATAACATCTGACTGTTGTTTTAAATAAGATAGTAATATAATTATATTAATTTATTAATTAACTGTGGCAGAAATGTAAACCCCGTAAAGTATGAGAACCTGTCATAATTACTAAATTACTGCGGAACCCTAAAAAATACCAATTAGTCCATTTAATTCATATCACCATGCTTTATTTGCCTTAGTCGATGTGCGAAAGAAATGAAATCAAAACCAAATCCGATCAATATTTTACAAGATGGAATAGGCCTACAAATAAATTGACAAGCATTAACCGTCTTTGAGGTTATGTTTCAAATTACATATAAACAAAGCACTACTGGGGCACTATTTTGTAGCTATACTACGAGTATTATGAAGATACCTAGGTAGTGCCTAATATACCTTACAATACATTTTCAAAAAAAAAAGGGAATATTTTGTAATTAATACTTACGTACCTATACTTGTAGAAATAAAGTAAATTTAATATTGAAAGAAGTTTTTTGTGAAACTCAAATAAAAATATTTATTATTTACTAAATATTTAGATTTACGTTTTTTATTTTTTATTTAATATTGATACTTTTTCAAGTTCTTGAATTCGATTATTATGATATAAATTACATTATCTTCGGTACTTTCACATACATTACATACTACATCAGTAGATTCAGTAGGTAGGTACAGATCCATTATTTAAGCATTCAAAATATTCTTAAAAAGTACAAACCACCAACAAACTCACGTAACTACAATATTTACAAAATTATACTCAAACCTCCCTTACCTATATTTAATATAGACTCTACAAATTTATACTCTACAAGTTTCGGGGGGCTACTAATAGCTAGGGTAAAGGCAAATTATTTGATGTTCCATTTTGTACCTTGTCATAATAAATAATAATAGTGTAAAATCCCTATCCTATTCGTACTGATTGTCACAATGGCAAGTCCAAGTCTGAATCCTGCTTAACTACAAATGGCAAATACTTACCTCCAACGTAATCTCAAAGTATCAATGTAGTATATTTTCTGATTTAAAACAAAGAAAGATTTTTGTCAAAAGCGCATACACCGCACGTCGCACTTGTAACTGATTAAAACACATGTACCACTTATTTATCCTTATTCTAATAATGTAATCGCTTACATAGCCTAAAATATTGACACTATACTTTTAATTTCTGTTATATTAAAATGTATCCTACATTTGACATACGTTGTGTTTACGTTTTCATCTAGTTGGCATAGGAAGGACGAGACTTCAATGACAACTAAATGTCTATGTAAATTCTTGATAATATTTAAGTAGCTTGTGAGTACCTTGATAGAACTCTACTTTTCTATTTCAAATTTTAGAATCGGTTCAATATACGAGGATGTGACAACGGAGGTATTGGGCCAAATGGGGGCGTGGCAGTGGATAGTGACCATCGTGTCTACCGCGCTTATGGCTTCGAATATGTTCAACCAATACGAGGACATGTTCCTCTTGAAGCAGAGTACCAACATCGTCTGCTCGCCGCCGCAAGGCTACCACGTGGCTAATTCGAGCCACTGTCTTGTCGTATCTACCAACAGTACTGAGGAAATTCGTTGCCAGTTGTGGCATGTCAAAATATTGGGAATGTTTTGGCTGAAGAAAAGTGTAAGTTTTCTATAAGTATATGAGCAGGGTTGCAGGGTACAAAATATGTAGACAAAATGTTCACGTAACAAACAGAACTATATTGTATAATTTATTTATTTAATTTGTAACGATTGTACCTGTGATTTGACATTCTGTGTAATTTGTAAGTCGAAATTTAAATAGATACAGTGATTGATAGATTAGTAATTAATTAGATATTTACATATGTATACAGGTTGTTACACCACTAGTGATGGCTCGTTACCAGTAAGTTACCAAAAGTTGGGAATATTTCCGGTAATGCTACCAGTAAGTTACCGCTGAAAGGTAATATAGGGAAATATTGGAAACATATATATGCACGAGCATATTTTTTCGTGTCAAATACTCTCCTATAATATAACGAGACACTTTACATTCATCTAAAATATGCAGCATTATTGATTTAGTAAATTCCCAATGTTACCAGTAAGATACCCAATAATACCGAGTATCTTTCCAAAGTTACTGGAAACATAACTTCCTTTTGTGAAATAATAACGCGGTTGTGCAAATTAAAACCAGATTTATTAGGTAAGCTAATCATGCTTCACAAAAAGTCACAACACACAAATGTCAACTTATACCTATTATACAACTGAACAGTGATAATAAGTGATACTTATTAAAACAAACAAAATTTGTTTTTTTAAATAATGAAATAAAAAAATTACAACCTCTCTGCCTCGCATTACAAGCTTACATGAAAAGCATGAGTAGAAAACTAGAAATACGTACTAAAAAATCTCCAAGTCCTCAATATCTGAAAAATCATCTTCAGAGTCAGTATCAGAACTGTCAGAAGATTAACAAGAATGTACAGGAGGAATATCTGCATTGACAGAACTCCCATGTACGGGATTTTGCGGCTCTGGTTGGTGAGATAACTTCCAGTTGTTGTTATAACTTATTATCAGTACGAGTATATTTAATGTTGTTTTTAATGTGTTTATTTAAATGACTAAAAATTAATGCCCACTCAAGAGAATACTTAACAAAAGGCACGGTACAATATTTATATACAGGATGGAAATAGATTTTGGGTCAGTGAGGGCAGCTACCCGATTCCGTGCAGCTAGGCGAAAATGGTTTCAAAAGACTATCCCTCGATTTTAGGTTGATGAAAATTGGCGTTATCAGATTTTCAAAAAAAAACATACAGGTTGGGTAAAATGGTTATTTTACCCAATGGTTATTTTTGTTATGTTAACTCTGTATATGAATTTAATTATAATTGTGTATGTTTACTATCAAGTGTAGAAATATCGACGATGCAAAAGCGATCCACCCGATCCTACTTGAATAAATGAATTTTTATCTTTTATCTTTTATCTTTTTAAACTTTATTTATGCCAATCGATCCTGTTTCTGTTCAGGATTATAAGCTGGTATGGGACCAAAAAAAAATTCCGACTAGAAAAGCCGAGGGATAGTCTCTTAAGACCATTTTCGCCTAGCTGCACGGAATCTGGTAGCTGCCCTCACTGACCCAAAATCTATTTCCACCCTGTATTAATAATAATAAAATGCTTTATTGTGCACTACAAGGAAAACTTAAAAAGAAACGCACATAGAACATTAAAGTTAAATAGGTGACAACAGGCGGACTTATCGCTGAAGACCGATCTCTTCCAGACAACCTTAAGATAAGATAGCGGACTATGGCGAAAGTATATGACTATAGGGCAGTGCAAAATTAAGCGTGTATTAGTGTTATTTTAACAATATTGGGAAATGTGCACA
>JALPQI010005265.1:0-48773 GCA_025490895.1 Thaumatotibia leucotreta | reverse complement strand
GAAGAAATAGGTTGAATGAAGGAATAGCTTCATTTACATAATACTATAACAAATTAACACAATGTAGTAACAAAAAAATTGGTCAAAATAAATTGAAACTTTAAACTCTATCAGGAGCTCAAAACATTAAGGTGCGTTTAAACAAAAAGAGTATTCGCTGTTTTAGCGCCCGTTCTACGAAATCAACCAATCACGTTTTGTGTACCCATCGAATTTCGTAGAGTGGGAGGTTGGAACAGCGAATGCTCTTTTAGTTTAACCGCACCTTTAATAGGACAACGAACCGAATGGCGTTTACTCCACCGACAAAAGCCAGGCTCTTAAGTAGAAGAAGAAGAAAGTCGATTTCCCTAAATTCACATTTTTTTAAATTATGACGGTTTATTTTTAAAGCTGCGTCTTGTTCAGTTATTTGTGAGTACGCTGGCCGCTCTGATATATCTGATAACGACTGTAACATCAAAGAACGGTTGACAAATACACCTTAGTACTGTGTTCGCCGTCGTATTACGGCAGCCATTTTCTTTCTGAGCTTTTTAAAGTAATACGAGTAATTTGGAGTGGAAAACTGGTACAAGAAACAAGCTCATGTTTTCTTTTAACCCAGATAAGCCTGAAACCAAAAAATGTGACCCCCGGATTTTTTACAAAGTGATTAATTGTCAATAAAACACTACAATTATCCAAAAAAAAAGAAAAAAAACGGTGTTATAACACCTGGTCGGCTTAAGTGAAGGAGACCGCTTAAATTTTGGCCAAACTATAGAGCACATCGTCGGTGACTCAATTTGATACAAGTTTCACGAGTTAGGTTGTACCTAGTCACATAATCATCATCATCATATCAGCCGAAAGACGGCCACTACAAAATTTAGGTCTCCCCCAAAGATTGCCACGATGACCGTTCCTGCGACACCCGCATCCAGCGGATTCCTGCGACCTTCACTAGGTCATCAGTCCACCCTGTGAGGGGCGCCCACGCTGTGCCTTCCGGTGCATGGCCGCCATTCGAGAACCTTTCCACCCGGACGGCCATCGGTTGTACGCGCAATGTGCCCCGCCCACTACCCATTCAGTTTGGCGATTCGAAGAGCTATATCACACAATACTACTATAATATGCAATTTCACAATCAATCGCACAATAACATGAAATAAAGCTATGTATGTATATTGTATGTGTATGTTAGAAAATATTACACACAATACCACTTTATTATGCAATTCCATGCTTCCGTTAAATACAATAGGTACAATTGGAAATACAATACAAGAGGGTTAGTATCACGGCGTCAATTGAGCAGCTCGTCTATGGGGCAACTCGTCTAAAACGCAGGTTGTCTAAATCTCAGCTCCTCTTCATATCAACTCGCCTAAAAGCAACTGGGTGCTTAGACAAGTTGCCAATCGCTAACGCTTAATCGTCAATCATAAGCAGAGATCGGATTTTTGTGCGACATCTCATACTAAATGTCATCAAAATGACGTAAGTCACTAAGAATGTCGCAAATCCATCCGATCTCTGATCATAAGCGAAAGGCAGCTAACTGTTTTTGTCGCACTAATATGAAAGAATAACATAGAGCGAAAACTACGATACGCTACTAAGCGCTAACGATTGGCAACCTGTCTAAGAATCCTGGTCTACATGATTTCTAAAGTAGCAGCTTGTCTAGTTAACTAGCTATGGGTCTATATAGCGACTCGTCAAAGATTTTTCTGACCATTTGATATAATTATTATGACAAAGTAATTTTAATATTTATCTTTGAAGCAAGGTGTCTTCATAAACAAGAAGAGGAACCATTAAAAAGTTTTAAGACGTAAGACAAAATTAAGACATTTATTTCAATATTATTTGCACAAAAATGTTATCGGTCTCTGCGCTCGGTACAACCGGTATTGCACAAGACAAGAATAAGAAAATACAGTAACAAAATCGTTTCCTAAAATACGTTTATCACAGCGTGAAGGTCAAAAACAGTTTGAAAAAAAAAATCTCTCAAAATGAACGGATTCCGGTAAACTTCATAAGAAGTTTTTAACTTCAACTGCGGTCCGAAATCTGGTGTTAAAATTTTTCCCTTTCCTCATGGGCACATTATATATTTTTCATCACACTTGCTGTCTAAGCGCGCCATTGCTTGCATGCGTAGCGGGAGTAATAGAAAAGTGAAATTCCCTAGGGAGTAATAGAACTGCTAGTACGTCATAGAATAATATTTTGTGTTAAAACTTATTTTTTTGTCCGCAAGTGTGATGAAAAACATTGCATGCATCACGGTCGGTAAGCGGAATACTAACTGGAGTCATTAAAAAGCTCTCCGCCTACGGCGTCGGGCTTCTAACACTCTCGTTAGTAATTCCGTACTTACCTCCCTTGATGCACAATGTACTATTAATGACAAGCGGGACTTATCGCGTAATAACTTACGTTAAGAATTGTCAAGCTCGTTAGACTTGTCCGCGTCAGTCCTACAACCACGGTAACGTCATGCCCGCAACTTCGGGACCAATATTAAACGTAAATTTACGCGATTAAGACCCATTTGTCGTTAAAATATGAGTGAAAAGGTCTTAAATAGGGTATATATGGTATGGCTACAGTTCTGCGTTGGTTGTCGCCAAGTCTGATCAGAACTCGGCAATAGTTGAAAACTTAGTCGAGTTAAAGTTTTTCCTTCCTGGCAAACTTTGCACGTTTCCTGAAACCTCATTCCAAAACTTGCATTTCAAGTATGTAAATAATATCGAAATATCTGATCAAGTATTTTCGCGAATGTTATGAGGATGACATTGTATCGGGATTTTCTGTCTGAGAAAAGAAAATTATAGAACAACTGTTAGGTGTTAGCGTGGCAGAATTCAAATAAAAAACCGGCTAAGCGTATGGCGGGCCAAGCTCAGTGTAGGGTTCCGTGGTTTTTCAAAGACTATGTGTAAAGATTATGTTCAAAGTAGTTTCGTTCATAGACCACTCATCATACCTACTTTAATATCATTCTTTGAAATTAAACCTACAACATATGATAGAGGGCTTAAATTTAAATATTTGGAATATAAGTCGACGAGTCGCCGTTGAGTTTTTATCATGTACGGAGATTTTAAGACGACAAATGATAAACAAATGACCATTAAACAACACGCTGTGTCTTGTAACTTAAATTTGAATTCAACTTAAGCGGAATTCTTATCGTCAAACCACGACTCGGTGATTTCCATGAAAGGAATAAAAAATATCCTCCCGACCGTGAAATAATTACGACAGATATACCAAATTGCTGGACAAGGGAAAAGCCCCTTTGAATATAATTTCTCACCTTTTTACGAGTGTACCAGTGACAAACAACCGTCTGATGTCGGGTAAGGCAGTGGTGTGTTACTCTCCGGCCGGGCCACAACCCCAGATCTTGATTAAGCTCGATTTTTAGTGGGGATGTGTACCCATCATGTACCTTATGTACCTAGTAGGATATGACATGTACCTACGCAGTTCGCGAGATACAAGACAATTAATGTGGGGAGTATTACTCTGCAGTCCAAAAAAAAAACAACCAAAAAAATGTACAATACAAATTCACATTCGTATTATAAGTGCTGGCTGAAAAAATGTCATTGATATCCTATACGTGATTAACAGTGATCGGTTTTTTGGATTCTCCCGGCGGGTCTTCTATAGTAACTTGAAAAATAAACTTTAATTATATTGCCACATTTCTGTTTCATAAAGTATACCTACTCTTGTGTGTATAATACAATAGTGTTAAATAAAATTTTATAGTCACACCCGTAATTTTTTAATACGCGAAATCCCGCTAGGGGGAACCCAAAAAACCGATCACTGGTGATTAAATCTGAATTTCAAAATTTTACGTCCGTTAAGTTCATCAAAAAATGCAACCAAAGTTCTAAATTGATCAAAGTAAGTGGTTTACAGTGGGTGTTTTATATAAAACTTCATAGTGGCGACAGTTGTGACGGTTCGAAAAAAAATGTTGATTTGACTTGCCTATTGTAACTTTATAACATTATAACCGGCAAAATGGGTTTGAAACTTTAATGAAACTTGTGGAGCTGACATTATCACAAAACATCACAAGCAAGATTTCTAATATTTATGAAAAATTTGTGTCCTTATAAAATTCTCAAATAATAATTATCTGGTGTCATATTTTTATAGCCTTTAACAAAACTTAGACCTTTAATGCGAGTTCCAAAAGTGTTGCTAAAGTTTCAACCCCATTGTGCCGATCTCTGTTTATGACAAAAGTATGCGTTTTTCGGCTAAAAGAAGCAAGGAGTAACAATAACATCTGTATAACAGTCACATGAGAAATTGGCATACATTTTTCTACCTCTATAACGTGACACAAGTCTCGGGGTGGTGCAATTTGGGGTCGCCGTCATGAAACTGCGGTTATATTCCGCCATCTGTCAACATCGTTCTGCCGAGCCGCGATATTACTGTGCAGGGATGGCGCTGTTCTTAAAATATTCCACAATTAAAATAGCAGTGTTTGCACTGCTGTGTTTCGGTTTGGGGGTAAGATAGCCGGTGTAATTACTGGCATAGATAGAGGTAATCCATCTAAGTCCTCAGGGTAGGCAGCGCATAGGCGATTTTTTGATCACTATGTCCATGGACCTCAGTTCCTGCATTACATCAGGTGGGCTGAGAGCTCAGTTGTCTACCTTCGTCACATAAAAAAAACATGGACCCAATGATGTGCTTTAATTCTTCCTCACATAACTTCAGCAAAAAGTCTTTCACTGCTGAACATAGGCCTCCCCCAAAGATTGCCACCGAATCCAGCTGTCTACTGCGACCTTCACCAGGTCGTCAGTTCACTTTGTAGGGCGCCCCATAGGAAGGCTCAAAGCTACCCAAAGGGCAATGGAGGAGGCTATGTGATCGTATTAGGAATGAGGCTTTAATTCTTATTGTAAATACAGTAATTCTACAATCGTGCATAAATGGGTGAATCAACTTTTTTATGTCTGTTATTGGCATGGTCACGGTGGTCACGTAAGTCACGCTGATTTAATGCAATGTTATATTACTTACTTTATGCCAACATGAGTGTAGGTAACCGATGTCTATAGGTGGCCTATTAAGAAAAGGACTCATTAACACCTGAAAAATATTTGCATAGTTTAAGTAGCATAATTTTGCATAGAACCAGCGTGACTCAGGTGACCTTAACCATGGCAATAACAGGTAGAAAAAAATGTATTCACCCAGGCTTCTCCTATTACCTAGGTACATATTAATCTTTTATATACAGGAATATCATAATTTCCCTGTTATGTATTCAGAAGCGGTAATGTAATGACCTATATTAAGAGACCGGTGTCTGTGGCTGTATCATAATGTTAACATTAAAGTACAGGCAGAGTACAGTGCATCATAATGTTGACATTAAAGTATCGTCGTCATGATATTAATTTTAACATTATGAAGTCAACTTCTTTTTCTTGTTTTTTTTTTCAATAAATATTTATTGTAGGATATCCTTACTCAAATTGAGTGATTTCAACTGATTTGAATTTTTATATTTAGAGGTAATTACTTAGTGGATATCAATGAAAATAAAGGTAAATTGTCATTCTAAACTAATGATATGGATGTAGATAAAGTTATGTATGTGACTGTACATAATTAGACTCACACTCGTGTGATCTTATTATGAAACTCGCCTACGGCTCGTTTCATAAAACCACACTCATGTTTAATGCCTCTTATTATGCGCCAGCCACATAAATAACTATTAACAGCCGTTTTTTTTTCCTCTTGCGTTTTATTGTTGTTATTCTCTCACGTTACCTAGGGGAAACAAGTTTACTAAAAGAAGCACGCATTACTATTATTATTAGTGAGTGACCGACTATAGAAGGACCACGTAGGGGGAATTAGTGTCCGTTCTATAACGCGTCCGTTTCATTGCGGATGCCCCCTACCTGTCAAAAAAATCTAAGTTTCATATATGTTATTATTAAACTGTGATTTTAAGAGTGAAGAACGTAACCATGGCAACGTGTGACATGTAAAACGTGACTCACTCACTTATGCACCGAGATTGTAGAAATTCAGCTGTGCCAACCCTAGCCTAACCGCTCACCCGTTTACGGCGCGGTTATTGTCGTCCGATTGTAAAGGTGTCTTGGTCGCTACAAATGACAATATAGACTCTGTGCGTCTGAAGGCACCTATTGTCAAAGCATGCCCATACATTTCACGGGTCATCATTTTCCGAACAAACTACTTCTCACAAACAGCTGGCTGCCCTTACACGTCTGACATACATTACAGTTTACTGCTTACACGCTGTTTCTTTTATATCACGTAATCATATTTTTTTTATTTTATCTTCATTACCGCCAACGTGTAGCAGTTTACAATTTTCAACGATGTAGCTGTAAACATTATTATGATTTCGTCGTTTGACAACCAAAACTCACTATAGTACATTGTGTATTTAGGGCGGTAAGTAAGAATTTGCGAACGAGTGTGAAAGTAAAACCCAAGCCGAAGGCGCGGGCTTTACTTCACACGAGTTCATAATTCTTGTACCGCCCGTGGTACACACTACACAATGTTTTTCATCACACCTGTGATGCAAAAAAGTAAATAAAACAATATATTTTCACAAAACTACTCTAAAAGGGTCTAAATCAGGGATGACTTAATTTCATCATTTTCATAAGAAATCTCGGCGCGGCGCGCGGCGTGCGACGGACCGCGCTGGTGCGACGTAATGTTGTATGAAAATCCTTAACGGCCTACTAGGACGTAATGACGCACCTACGGCGCGCATCACCGCAGCGTATTGGCGCACTTACCGAACAGGTGTGATGAAAAGTACCAAATACCTACTTGAAATAAAACTCTTATCTCAGTTCAGTTTCAATACTGACATACGATGTTGCTAAGAGTAAGTTAATGACAATAAGAAGTTAAATTTACTTTTAGCGAAACCGTACAAAGCTACGAACAAATAAAACATAGAAGCCGCACGCCATAGTAAATTGCCTTTCAAAAACGGTCCTGAATTTTAGTTGACAAATGTCATCCCTTCTTTAATGCATCACGGCAATGAATCTCAATGTTAACCTATAAAAACTTAAACCGCCATTTAAAAATAGTTGTGATTGGTCCATCAAACTTTTGATTGGCTATATTCTATAAACATTTGTCAAAGATGTTGCGCCGAAATATGCGCGGTGTTAAGAAAAGCGCTGTGTCTTGCCCATCTTGGCACAATTGAACAATTGATTTTGGGGGCATTTTTGAGCTAGCGTTAGACGTCCATGTTATATATTATGGTCGCAAGGACAAAGTAAGTACCTACCTATATCAATTAGTATTTCTGATCGGGTCGATTGACACCAAAACGCTTACATAAGTCAAGCCTAAGAACCTTAAATCAATATGTAAAGGCGCTATATATGCCAATGATGTCAACGATTTACCAAGCAACTCGATTACAAGCAAATTGGGTATAAGCAAAATTTAATGCAAATTGGAAATCAATATGCTAACGATGCTCGGGTGCTGATTATTATTCTGTTTGACATGATCAAATTATTACGTACCTACCTACGTCCAGGCAAGTGCTCCTTACACCGAATTGTGGAAACATAAATCATCACATCAGGCGACAAGAGACACGGCGATACTCGCCGAGGTATCAACTATCACCGCCGGGCGAGTATCTCATATACTGCCGATAGTTCATAGCTTAGTAGCTCGCGGTGAGACCAGTGCCTTAGTAGCTCGCGGTGAGACCAGTGCCTCAGCCTATTACAGTCCACTGCTGGACGTGGACGGGTGAATCAACTTTTATTTATCTGTTATTGGCATGGGTACGGTCACCTGGGTCACTCTGGTTTTATGCGACTTAAACTAAGCAAACATGCATTTTTCTGGTGTAATAAGCCGTTTCGTTAATGAGCCACCTACAAACATGGACAACACGTATGTTTGCAAAGGTCAAGTACACAGAATGTCATATATACCATAGATCAAGCAAACGTATCTACTTAGCGCGTCAAATGAACTCTGTAAAATCTACTGAGTTGTCCGTCTTTAATCGCAGCTAGCAGCTTTCGAGTATCAAATTTTGTAGGTTGAAGTGAACAAAAACAATAATAATGCCTCCTTAAGTAATATTAATTGCAAAAACAAAAAAAATATGAATACTCAAGGGCCTGAGACATATTTAAAATCATAGGCAAGTAACAACTTCAGTTCAGTACAAAATCTAACACGCTCGGCCGCCATACAAATGAATTAACTTGTTTCTTCTATCCAAATCAAATTCTTTGGTCAAGTAGCATATTTTTGCATAAAACCAGCGTGACTCATGTGACCGTAACTATGGCAATAACAGACATAAAAAATCGGCCAAGTGCGAGTCGGACTCGCGCGCAAAGGGTTCCGTACCATTATCAATTTATTATTTAAAAAATACAGTTAAATCAACCTACTTCAAAAACTATAAGAGGTAATTTAATCAAACCAAAAATCGTTGATAGAGTTAATTAATGTGCATAACATATATTTTTTTTAGAATTTTATATCGCGTAGTTTAAAAAATAAAGGGGGGGACACACATTTTTCATACTTTGAGAGCTGATATCTCGAAAATGATTTGCTTAAATAAAAATGAATTGTATAAACCTTCACATCATTTTCAAAGACCTTTCTATTAATACCCCACACGCTTATATACAACTAAAAAATTTTTTTTATCCCCCAGTTACATGTATGGAGGGCCCCCACCCCAATGATTTTTTTTACAATTTAGTATCATAATCCTGTAGCGGTTTATACAACACATACCCTTACCAAATTTCGTTACTGTAGCATTTATAGTTTCCGAGTAAATTGGCTGTGACAGACGGACAGACGGACAGACGGACATGACGAATCTATAAGGGTTCCGTTTTTGCCATTTTGGCTACGGAACCCTAAAAAGTTCATTCAACCGGATCTCTCCTATCAAGTACTTATTAATATTTTAACCGCCTGATTTTTTTCATCGTGCTACGAACAAATAAAACATGGAAGCCGCACGCCATACTAAATTGCCATTCAAAAACGGTCCTGAATTTTAGTTGACAAGTGTCACCCCCTCTTCAATGCATCACTATAATGAATTTCAATATCAACCTATAAATATTTAAACCGCCATTTTAAAATAGTTGTGATTGGTCCGTCAAAGTTCTGATTGGCTATATTCTATAAACATTTGTCACGCATGTTGCGCCGAAATATGCGCCGTGTTAAGAAAAGCGATATGTCCTGCCCATCTAGGCACAATGGTTGCGTACGTCATCTCATGGTATATGACGTACTAATGCGATTCAGTTTAGGTTCAGGAAAAGGGACAGTGATATACGACTCGTATAGCCTTGTCCCTTTCTCTCGACCTAAATTGAACCGCATCAGTACGTCTTGGTAACTCCCTAGAGCTTACATTTGAATGGGACAAATTATTACTAATTTACGCTACGGAGGCTGACAAAATTATGAATTGATAAATTGACACGTATGACATGAAATAATCAATTTAATAAATAAATCGACTTAGTTTCATCGTAAGCTATCTATAATAGAGAGATTAATACATGTATATTATGTAGACACTTAATTTCATAGATACCAACCATGACCATTTACATCCTAATGCGTCTGTACGCATGGTTAATAGGAGAGGCCTACGTCCAGCAGTGGACTATCATGGGCTGATGATGATGATGATGATGATTGTTAAAAGCCTATTTGGGTATTATATATCGCTTGTAGGTATTTAATTATAATAAAAATTCAGAAGTACGTGTGAACGAAAAGATTATATTGCTAAGAAGGATTTTACAAAGTTTGCCATGTATAAAATACATTTTTAATGTTGCTAGACTTAATGTCTGGAACATGGAGTCTGCAACATATTCCACTAACAGAAAAGAACATGCAAGAACATTGTTATAGTTAAATTATTGCACCCTTGTGTTACATAGTTCGATATTTGGAGTGGACTGTAATCTTTTAAGGTTTATTCATATTAAAAATAATTTATCACTTACTAACAACTTAATAAGATGCTATGTACGCAAGTTTGCAATACTACTATGAATGTGGTCATAATAAGACATTAACCATAATGTAAAAACAAGTGCCACTTCATGTAGAAATAAACATAAATTCTGAAACATAAAATGAAATCTTAACTCAGTATTATGACTGGTAAAACCATTATTTTAGTACCTACACAATTATCAGTACAATTATAAGTCATATACCTTAAAATAAGAAGTGGCATTCTTATAATTTAAAAATACATATTATTCATCTAAAGGCAATATACAAACTTTAGTGACAGAAGTTGTATGAACTTTGCCATTTGCCTTTCTTACCTCTAAGGCTCTTACCTTCCCATCCTGGCCTGGAAAGACTTTGGTTACTCTGGCCATAGGCCAAGTCATTGGCGGAGTATTCATCTCACGCAAGATAACAAGAGAGCCTTCTTTAACATTAGGTAAAGGAGTCTTCCATTTAGGACGGTTCTGTAGAACATTTAGGTACTGCTTTGACCAATATCGCCAAAAGTGCTGTTGTAAAGCAGTACACTTCCGCCAAAACTTTAATCTGTTATCAGGTAAATTTGTGATATCCTGTTCAGGATAACAAGTCAAAGGTGCACCGGTTAAGAAGTGTCCCGGTGTCAAGAAGGAAAGATCCTCGATGTCAGATGACATTGGCGTTATTGGTCGCGAGTTCAAAATACCTTCTATCTGAACTAACACAGTATACAGTTGTTCATATGTTAACACATGAGAGCCTAACACTCGTTTTAAATGGTACTTAACACTTTTAACAGCGGCCTCCCATAGGCCACCGAATACTGGAGAGTAACTCGGTATGAAATGGAAAGTCGTTCCCAATTTCGAGGTAACATCTTGAACTTGCAATTGATGACATTTATCATTATTTAATTTATAGAGCTCAGACAACTGAGTATTAGCCGACTTAAAAGTAGCGGCATTATCACAATATACCTCTGTGGACATTACGTCTTGAAATGAATCGTTTGAAGCTAGCCAAGAATGTATCAGTAGTCAAATCTGACACCAACTCTAGATGTATGGCTTTGGTGACAAAGCACACATACACAGCAATATAACCTTTAGTTGTGATGACACTTCTCACTCTTGACTGCTTTATCAGGATCGGCCCGGCAAAATCAATACCTAGGTACTTTGGCGAATACACGGTCAATGGTGACTCTACCTGCGGGTAACGATCCCATTAATTGCTTAGCTGTAACACCCTTAAGTCTAAAGCACGTGAGACATTTGTTTACAAACTTTTTCACCAATCTCAAAGCATTAACTATCCAATAGCGTTGGCTTAAACTACTTAGAACTTCTTTCTGACTGGCATGTAGAAGTTTTAAATGCTCATTCTCAATGATGAGGCAAGTTACCCTAGATTCCTTTGGTAAAATTATTTGATGCCTTTGGCTATAAGGCAAGGAAGAGTGTTGCAACCGTCCACCTACTCTGAGAATGCCATTAGCATCAATGAAGGGGTTAACAGATTGTAAATATGTAGAGACTTGCCTACCTGCCCTCAGTGAGGCTAGTTCCTTGTCAAAGAATTTTTCCTGTTCTTCTTTTATGAAGAAATGCAATGCCTGTGTTGCCTCACTAAATGTTACGAAATTAGATTTTATCTTTTGAGATCCTGGCTTTACATTTTTACAAAATCTTTGAACATAGGCAAGTACATTAGCTGCCTTGTTAATGCTAGAATATTTTTCTAACAAATATTTTGCAAGAGAAACCGATTCTTGTGATGCCATACACACTGACTTGGAACCTTCAGCATGCTTGACCTCCGGTATGCTTTTAAGTACATCATAGCTATATTCACTGAATCTATACTCTGGATCAGACATGCATTCTGGTCCACACCACCACAGTTGGTTACCTTGTAGCTCGGTAGGTTTTACGCCTCGACTCAAACAATCAGAAGGATTGAGGTCTGTCTTTATGTAAGACCATTGAAAACCTTTTGTATATTCGTTTATTAATTTGACACGATTAGCGACATAAGCGTTCAGTTTCGTTGGATCCGTTTTTTGCCATGCCAATACAACTTGAGAATCACTGAAAAGATGCACACTTTCAATAGGAATCTTTTTACATAATGTATTGTATGCTCGTAAGCATAATTTTGCCATCAAAAGTGACGCATTCAATTCTAATCGTGGCACAGTCAGTTTCTTATCTTTTGGTGAAATTCGGCTCTTAGAGCAAAGAAGTGACATAGATACCTTGCCATTCTTGTCAGTGACTCGCAAATAGATCGCTGCTCCAAATGCAGAAATTGAGGCATCCCCAAATGCTACAATTTGAGCAGATTGAATGTTGTCTACAGTAACATTTCTTTTTATTTTAATGTCTTTCATTGCCTGCAAATCATTGTAAAACTCAAGCCATTCTTTTTGTAAAATAGGCGAGGGAGCAGAGTCCCAGCTAGTGCAAGACTGTGACAACTTTTGCATGATCATTTTGGCCTGCACCAAAACCGGTCCAGCTAGACCTAGCGGGTCATAGAACTGGCTTATGTAGCTTAGAATCTGTCTTTTTGTCTTAGGGACGTTATCTGAAGGCGGACATGTGAGTTTAAAAGCATCGGCATCAATGTCAAGCTTTAAACCTAATGTTTTGATTTCCTTGTTCAAATCCAGCTCTCCAACAACCTGCTGTTCTGCTGGAATATTTGTCAATATAGATGGGTCATTAGCAGCCCACTTGTGTAGTGCAAAACTACCTTTACTAAGTAACTCAATTAATTGGGTTTTTGTGTCAACAATCTTTGCCAAACTATCCTCTGTATGAATGATGTCATCTACATAGGTAGAGTTTAATATTGCCGAACTGGCTAGAGGATATTGCCTCTCAAATTTCGTAGCCAGTTCATTCAAGCACTTTGTTGCAAGATAGCTTGAAGACTTCATTCCATAGCAAACAGTATTTAACTGAATACATTTTATTGACTCACTGGGAGTGTCCCGCCAGAGAATGTTTTGCAAAGATCGCTGCTCTTCCTGAATTAATATATTTCGGAACATACGCCTGATATCGCAAGCAAGGAAATATTTATGTATCCTAAAAGACAACAGTATGTCAAACAGTTCTTGTTGAACAATTGGTCCATTCATTAGGATATGATTCAGCGAAACCTTGTTATTCGTTAACATAGAAGCATTCATGACCGTTCTTAATTTGGTAGAGACAGCATCGGGTCTCAAAACGGCATGATGACTTAAGAAATAAACTGGATCCTTCGATAGATCATATGAAGAAATGTCAACATATAATCCATGACCTAAGTCAAGATATTCAAGTATAAAATCCTTGTAATCCTCATACAACTTTGGATTCTTTTGAAATCGTTTTTCAAGATTAAGATATTGCCTGAGAGCTAGACCAAATGAGTCCCCTAAAGTATTATTTACATCATATATGGGAATTTTTAGAGGCAAAGAAACTGTAAATTGATTGTTTTCTAGTTTGACAGTTTCAGTGAATAATTTTTCGCACTGTTGTTGCTCAGACGTGTGTTCCGCATATATTTCAGGCACCTTTTCTGTTTGCCAAAATTTGGACATAGTATCACTTATATCAGTTTGACATTCTTGACAGAAAAAAGTAACAGCAGGTTGCTTGAGAAGTGAAGATGGGACGTCACCGCCAGCAATGTAACCAAACTGTGTGTGGATGAAGCAGGGTGTGGCATCAGGGTTCATCAGCTCCTCAGGTTGCACCAACATGCTCTGAAAATAGACATTAGCACCCAATAAAATATCTATCTCACTTGTTGTATAGAAAGAATCATCGGCTAGTTTTATGTTTTCAGGAATCTTAATCTTGGACAAATCAATTTCAGTCTGTGGCATGCTTGGGGAGAATTTATCTACTACTAGCAGATTTGCTTGTGCCTTATATGGATAAACACAGGAGAAAACATCAAGTATCAAACGGCGTTTTACAGTTTTTTCAGTTAAAGTAATGCCAGTTACATCTGTTGATTCAATTATAAGCAGAGAGATTTTACAACAGAGAGGTCTTGACCCTCGCTCCGGGACATTCCTGGTACAAAAATTGTCAATCGCGATTCAGCGTGGCAATGCCGCGAGCGTGATGGGCACTTTTGCGCCAGGGATGACACGGGGCGGGTTATTTGACTAGAATTTTAGGTATGTTTTGTTTGTGACTAAAAATGTATGTTCATTGTTTTAGATTTTATGATATACACGCGACATTAATTAATTATCTTTGTATGTAAATTGTTTGTTATTATAAGCGGATATCCTAGCTTTTTGGCAACTTTTGTTGTAATAAAAGAGTTCTGAGAACAACTGTCAAGCAAAGCTTTGACAATTATTTCTTTGCCATCACTAGCAATCAGTCTCACCTTGGCAGTTGGCAACAATATAAAACCTTTCGCTTTATTGCTGTCGCTTTTATTGTTGCTGAAGGTGACAGCTGGTTGATCTTCGTTTATATGCAGTAGAGAGTTGTGTGGCCCCTTACATACATTGCATTTGAAGTGAAACTTGCATTTCCCTTGATGTATGTTGAGACATATCTTGCACAGTTTAGTCTCTTTAACAAATGCTAGCCGCTCCGCTATAGTGGCTAAAGCAAATTTTTGGCATGCATATAATTTGTGTTCCTTACCGCAGAACAGACAGCTTCTGGGCTCCTTGGCAGTGGCAAGTCCTGTCACACTCTTTGCAGGAGGCATTGAGGGATGCATCTTGACACCAACACCGCTTGCAGTCGCTGAATCAGCCCGTCCCTCGCTGTTCTCTAAGGCGAGAGCCCGTTGGTCTATAAATTTCAAGAAATCATTGAACATTGGCTGTTTTGTCAAATCTCTGTGCAGATGATACTCGCGGTTAGTGACAGGATCAAGCTTCTTGTTCATTAGACATATCAGCACACTGTCCCACTTGTCAATTGATTCACCCAAATTCTTTAACGCAGCAAGGTGCTGTTTGGTAACTGAAACCAATGATCGCAGAGCACTAGCACTAGATTTAGTTAAAAGCGGCAAATCGAATAAGGCATTAATGTGCTCATTAATTGTTTTGTATTTGTTATCATACCTATCAGCTAAAATTTGGAGAGCTTCAGAATAACTAGCCCCAATAACGGGCAAGTTTTTGACTAAGTCATAGGCCTCAGCTTTTAAGAAGCTTCTCAAGTAGAAAAACCGTTGAATATTGTCAAACCCTTCATTGTTATGCACAAGTGCAGTAAACATCTCGATGAATGGCCGATATTCTGTGTATTTTCCACTGAAATGTTGTAGCTGTATGTTAGGTAATTTTATTTTTGAGGCTACTTGTGCGGATTGCAGACCTGATCCTCCTGGCGAAACTGCAGGGGAAGGTCCGGAAAGTTCCGCGATCCTCTGACGCAACGCGGCTACACATTCAAAATAGCAATTTTCTGTTGGCGAGGGATCCTCACCATCTCCTATTTCGATAGATAGTGTTTCGTACTCACAGTAAGCTTGTTGCGCCTTCTCCAGCATTAGCTGCAGAATTTCTTTATTATCGTACTCCATAACAGGTTTGTTTTTGAGTCTCGTAAGAGTAGCTTTCTTGGCACCACGACGTGCTTTCAGCTTCGTCGTCTCCTCCTCCTGATTGGTTGCCATGCTATTAAATTAAATTAAATTAAGAATAGTTAGTGCCTTGAAATTGGTTTAGTGCAACATAACATAAGCGTGTTTTACAATATTGTTGTTAATTAAGCTATACTTACATTATTCCTAAAAAAGCAGGTTATTTTATAAAAACACGTGCACAAAACACCAATAAATAATTCCAAATATTCCAATCCGATAGCAATGGCGACCGGCAATTGTTTTGACGGACGAAACGAATCGCAATGAACAATACGCGACTTTACGGAGCAAAGTTTTAAACCGAAATATTGCGGAAAGCTAATTGCAAACACTAAAATCACTCGAAAACACGTAAATAAAACACTTTTAAAGAAAAAAATGCACAACGCACGAAGAATAGCCGAAATGTCAAACGACTCGAACGGAAACGTCCACCCATAGACGTCGTAGAGTTTGACAAACTCGTAGTGTGACCAGTTTACCGTAGACTTGGCGGCTTCCTATTGGCGACTTGGCTGACAGCTGTTAATGCCAAGTGCGCGTTCGCTGCGCAGTGGATGTGTTTTTGAACGCGTTGACTCGGTGAATGCACGGGAACATTGGATACATACCACAATGGCGGCCCTTTTGAATTTGCTCACCGAAAATATTTTGCTTCTTAGATTCATTCACTGAAATCGACGCACAAACTGTTTTGACCTACAAGATACCCGGCTCGAAGGTGTAGAAAAGATCCATATATGCAGTGGAATGAGGTGGCGTGGATTGGCCTAAGGAAAGCTTCAGTAAAACAACTCACATATTATAGAATGTCGCAATCTATATATTCATATATACCTGCTTCACATCCTCGTCCAAATGGTGATCACATTACAACAATTACATTACTTATTATATTATTTTAGTCTGTTAAATTAATGTACAGCAGCGGCCATTGCAAGTATCGACGGAAAGAGAACGATCAAACGATAGTGTTGCCAGGTAGAGCATGGAATATCGGAGCCTTTGAGCATTATCGGTAATTTTTCGATAATAAAATTTAGAGAATCGGTTTTTCGATAATTTCGATATTATCGATATTTTTTCGTTATTGGATGGAAAAAAGTAAATAACTTTAACCAAATAAAAAGAATTTTTATACAAACTTGTCATTTATTTTTGAACGGTTGCGTAACTGAAATTATATATTAAAATAAAACAGTGACAAGTCCGGCTGTGAGTTTGTTCGCTAAGATATCGGAAACGACTACACAGATTTTGATCAATTTTGTTATAGTAATAGTTTATACTCCGGGGCAACATAATTATAGGGTAGTTTTAATCCTGTTTTTTTACGTCCATAATACGCATAGGACCATGGGAGCAAAGGCTCGTTTATCGATAAAACAGTAAAACTGGACGTCTGATAAATATGTTCTACAAATATCAAAGTTTGATTTGTAGAACAGAACATATTATATTTAGTTGACTTCGAGTTTTAATGCTTTATTAAATCATAAAAAAAATAAATAAAAAATAATAATAAAATATAAATCAGTGTAACAATCAAAATCAGCCACAAGTGACAAGTCATAAACTTACAAAAACAAACAGTACCTACAATTAGAATCCGTATATACAGTGTGTAAGTCTAATACGGGCGATCAATTGAACCAGGCATGGGATTCATTAGTGTAATTATGGATTAAAAGGTTTTTTTAAAGTTACTCTCAATTATGACTCCAAAGAATATTTTTTTAAGATTATCGGAGCAGCAATGTAGGTACGAACATTTGTTATTGTTGATATGGCAGTTATGTCATCTGCTTTTGAAATTAGCTGTCATCGAGTCTTTAACTCGCGTATGTTGCCTCTACATTGCGCGCCGAATTATTTTGTATGGAAAATTTTGTTGCTCTAATTTTAAGTAAAAGTTATTTGAATGTACTTATTATGTCGTAAACTAATACCCGTTAAGAGCTTCGCGCGTATAAGACTTACACCCTTGTCACCCTGTATATATAACGCTCACTACAATTCTCATCACTTGCCGAATACTTTCGCCACAGCAAACCGACCATCTAAGTCGGATCTATAGATTACTATTATGTTGGTATTACTATTATCGTTTCGGCGAATTTTAAACTTGGCGGGCTCATGTACAGTCACGTCTAATAATATGTATACATTTCGGAACGTATGTCGAAGGCATAAGGTTCAAAATCGTATACATATTATTAGAGCTGACCGTACTTGTACCTACTCCTTTGTTGAGGTTGTATTTGTATATAGTTTTTATACAATTTATTTATACTTTTTTATTGTCTTTGGTTGTCTTTTTATTCTATTTTTAAAAAATATGTCATGTACAAAATTGAAAATATTTATAAGTCAGTGATCAATAAACCGTTGGTAAACACAGTCAGCTGCTTGGTTTAATTTAGTTTCCTGCTCAGCTATCGTTTGCTTATTCTACATCCCTACTCAGTACTAATCCCGTACTGAACAACAAAGCACATAGGAAAGTTAAGTATAATAATAATGTATGTAGTAATAAAATAATCACAGGAAGTTTTTTGCGTACGCTCCATGTAGTCCACGGTTACAAAAAACCGTTACGATTCATTCTTTCCCCTAAAAAAGTTAATATCGAAAATATCGAAAAAACCGGTAATTGAGAAATTTAAAATCGATAAAAATTTATCGGAAAAAAGACCGATATTCTCGAAATTTCGATATTATCGAAAACCGGTATCCATGCTCTATTGCCAGGGTTGAGAATACATTTCCAACACTTCCCCTTATTCTCAACTATAGCAACATTCATACATTCCAAAAACTATGTATTAAAACATATATATGAAGTTGCATGCTTATAACATTTTACAATACATGAAAACAATTCTCATGTCAAAATATGAAATAGTTTATAATATTAATAACAGGCCAGACTAAGCATTCATTCAGAACATGACAATAACAATAAATATCAAAGTTAAAATAACTCATGCTTATCGGTTAAATTTAAATCTTACAAAACTGTGTAATACTTACTGGTACATAATAGTTTTGTAAATATGTCGGCTGTCATATTATTTGTAAGCAGATATTTTACAGTAATACAATGCTTATGAATCAAATCCTTAATTTCGCCATAACAATTTCTGAGCATTTTGGTTATCATTACAAATAACAGGATCATAATGTTTATCAACAATTTCACACAGGAAATTCTTCATGAAACACAATTCCTTAGCTACATCATTAATGGCTAAATATGCGGCCTTAATACTAGATAAATAAGGCCACACAACGCTGTTTTCTTGATTCTCAGCTTACAATATTTTTGCCTAGTTACATACAAAGCCTGTATACATACAATTTCTTATCAAATACATCATTAGCCCAGTCAGCATCAAAGTTACACAAAAATTGACTTAGCTGACTACAGCTGAAAGCAATATCAGGCCTTGTACATACTGAAAGATACATAAGGCAGCCGACCAATTGCCTGTATTTATAAACATCATCAGCTAGTGGTTCTGTGTCAGACTTAAGAGATTACAATTCAGTACTAAAGGTGTGGAAACAGTTTTACATTGTAACATATTAATATTAAATTTCTTTATTTATAGTGACATGCATACCCAAACAGCTTGTTAACGGTTCCAAATACTCAACATTAAAATTAGGCTGTAACAAATCATATAATTTCTTTGTATCACATGTCCAGAAAAATGTAAAAATCATCCACATAGAGAGCTATTATGGTAAGATCCTTATCACACTTACGCACATACACATAAGGTTCATTTTTGCTCTGTATATAACCATTTTAGAAAGCAAATCGTGTACCTTAAGGTTCCACATGCGACTGGCTTGTTTAAGCCTATAAATGCTCTTTTACAATAAACAAACTTTATGTTCATTAGACACAAAACCTTTAGGTTGCTCTATAATTATAGATTCTCTCATTCAAGTCACCATTCAGAAATGATCGCAGAATGACGCACGACAGGAGAGTATGTATCTATATAATCTATTCCTTGTTTTCGTGTAAAGCCGCGAGCAACTAAGCGAGCTTTAAATCTATCAAAAATTATTAATTAGTTTATAAACCCACCTGCATTTAATTACAATTTCATCAGTGGGTCTACCTACCAACTTTCATACATTATTTTTATCAATGAATTATATTCGATTTCCATTGACTTTCATTCATTAAAGTTACAAGATGCCAAAGCCTCTTCATAAATTTGAGGTTCATCTAATATAGAGTCGGCAAACATACCCAAATCATAGTCACCAAACCTAGTAGGTGGCAGACCACGAGTGGCTCGAACAGGGTGTTGGCTGACAGTTACAGGCTCCCCTGAACTAGTCGCGCCTTCCCCTCGAACTGCAGTGTCCCAGCGGGCATAGGCTCCGAATGCAGCTCCGCATCGGGCGACCACTGCTCAGCAGAGGACTCTTCCTCATTGCTGCTGTTGTTGCCAGACTCAGCATCTGTAAATTCATTAAAAATATTAGAAACAGATAATTCCATTTGACTAGATTTTTCATTACATATATCAGACAATTCCATTTGACTAGATTCATTACTTGAACATTATAAAATATCATGACTGCAATTCTCATTATTAGATCCATGTAATTTATTAAAATATTGCACATGAGGAATTGTCAAGTGATCAATAAAATTATTATTATTATTCATGT
The DNA here is from genome assembly GCA_025490895.1 of Thaumatotibia leucotreta. Lineage (NCBI taxonomy): Eukaryota > Metazoa > Arthropoda > Insecta > Lepidoptera > Tortricidae > Thaumatotibia > Thaumatotibia leucotreta. The sequence goes on along the minus strand of JALPQI010005265.1, from coordinate 28,367 downwards.
CACTTTTAAAATCTGTATAAAACTCATATTCTAAAAAAAAACTACATTCCGCGATAACATTGCTTTCCTTGGATTAGATGGCTCCATAAGTCGGTACCCTTTAATTCTCTCTGAATAACCGACAAAAAAATGTACAATTATGACTGAACAGACAACTTACTAGTGCGAGTAGGCTATGCCATCAGAGAAAATGCTATGCAGCTAAACACTCAAAGGTGTCCAAGATCAACATCGTATCCGGACCAAACCTCCTCCGGCAAATGTCCTGACTACGCCCTGGTAGGACTGCGATTCTTGAGGTTGCCCCAAAATCGATTGCAGAGACCTGCCGGAAACAGCATGCACCTAGCTTTCTCCAATATACTCCCATTCTGACGTTCACTTACACCATTTTGTGGACTACAATAAGGAACCGTCAGTTGGTATATAATGCCCTCCATCACTAAGAACTCTTAGACTCTAGAAAAGTTGCAATACTTACCTCCATTATCGGAGCTTAAACACCTTATCGGCAAACCAGTCTGCTTCTCGACTACATCTACAAAATTAATAAAACAAGGCATTACCTCAGACTTCTTTTTCATTAAAAATATCCAAAGGTCTTCCTCAAGTAGTCATCAGTAAGGGTCAAGAGGTAACGTGCACCTCCCAAGCTGCAGTCACTTTTAGGTCCACAAACATCTGAATGCACCGGTTCAAGAAGCTTGCTAGCACGCCTTTTCATCTTTAGAGTAAGCCTTGGCCACAGGCTTCCCCTGAAGACATGCGACACACTGCTTGACGCTGTTATCGCCCATCTGAAAACAGACAACTCGTGCAGCACTCTCTTTCACCTCTCGCATACCAGACAAACCAAAATTACCTAAACAACAATGCCATAAACAAGCATCTGACACAGCAAACTTTGCAGTCTGTGAGCTCTGCACTTCATGCAGAGTAGCCATCGACTGCTCCTTTGCACAAATACCTCACAACCGGTAAACACCCTTACACAAATCAGCTGACATAAAAGGTTTGCCCTCAACAGTACATTTGTCATATATAAAACAGCCATCACTCTTAAAACAAAAAAAAAACAACTTAAAACCCTTTTCACACATTATTAACAGACAGCAAATTTTCACTTAAATGAGGCACATATTTCACATTCTTAATAACTTTAACAGACTCATTCATTCTTACTTGAACATCCCCGACACCACACCTCTCTAATTTGGAAGATTTGTCAGCACAGTTAATATTAATTTTAGTTTTCTTTAAATTGTCTACAAATTTATAATTATTAACCAAGTGAGAAGTTGTTCCACTGTCCACAATAAAGTCCAAAACATTTTCTTCAGCTGCAGCCATGAATGAAGACACCACCAGTGTTTTTTCTTCTTTATGGTTTTCCTTCATATTTCTTTTCAGCTTGAAGCATCTTGACTTAATGTGTCCGGGCTTGTGACAGTAGTGACAAACAATCTTCTTAAAACTTTTGTTGCTGACAGCAAATGCGCTATTACCATTAATGTCAGCGCTCACTCTCCGGAAATCTTCCTGAAGTAGCCTGGCTCGTACTAGCTCGGATGTCAAAGAATGTGAAATAGAAGCAGTTCCCAAGGCCGAGACTAACGTATCATACTCCTGCGGGAGCCCTGCGAGGAGTATCTCAGCTATCTCACCATCTTCAATGGTTTTTCCTATGTCTGCCAATTGGGAAACAAGAGTAAATACAGTGTCTATATATGCAGTCATGCTAGCACACTGTCCAAGTTCAATTCGATGCAATTGGCGAAGCAAACTCACACGCCTGAACAAGCCTTTGTCTTCAAAAACTGAACTTAATTTATCCCAAGCCTCCTTTGCTGTATCAATACCATGAAGCAGTTGAAAAAGTGTGGGTTTTAAGCTCAAGGAAATTCTTGCCAAAGCACGCTGTACCTTACAATCATCGTCGTCAGTTCCAACGACAGATGGCCACAGTCCTTCCAAGATTAAAGCATTTTTGCACATAAATTTCCAGGAACTGTAATTAACAAGACCTTCCAATTTTTCAATTTGTAATCCACCATTATAATTCATATTACTAGTAGCCATTTCAGCTCGACGAGGAATGTAAGTATAACAAAAAAATTAGGTATATGAAGCACGTTGCAACTTTTGAGGTTATGTCACTAAGTGAGTTCCAAATCCAAGTTAGTTTCCAACAAACCACACAAAGCTTTCTGCTTATCTTCTAAATAAGTCTTAGGCCAATAATCTGGGCACATAAACTGTAGAAAAGATCCATATATGCAGTGGAATGAGGTGGCGTGGATTGGCCTAAGGAAAGCTTCAGTAAAACAACTCACATATTATAGAATGTCGCAATCTATATATTCATATATACCTGCTTCACATCCTCGTCCAAATGGTGATCACATTACAACAATTACATTACTTATTATATTATTTTAGTCTGTTAAATTAATGTACAGCAGCGGCCATTGCAAGTATCGACGGAAAGAGAACGATCAAACGATAGTGTTGCCAGGGTTGAGAATACATTTCCAACAGAAGGAACATGTTAAGAGACTATTTGGGTATTATATATAGCTTGTAGGTATTTAATTATAATAAAAATTCAGAAGTACGTGTGAACGAAAAGATTATATTGCTAAGAAGGATTTTACAAAGTTTGCCATGTATAAAATACATTTTTAATGTTGCTAGACTTAATGTCTGGAACATGGAGTCTGCAACAATGATGATTAAAGCACAAAGATTTGCCCTCGCCGGGATTTGAACCCAGGACCCCCAGAATTGCAGGCAGATTACTACCAACTAAACTACGGAGGTAATTCAATATTTCACAAAAATCCTTATTCAAGTTTCCAAAACGCTGTCATAATGATTCCCATTATCTTCCGCACCAAATCTTGTTGAGTAACAGAATATTCCGGATTTCTCTTTGCGGCGACATCAGACGAACGAAATACGGCAAAAAACGGTCTCAATCCTTCATAATCCCTGTTCAATTACCTAACTCTTTTTCTTTACAATCAGAGTTTTTTGCTTTAATTCCTGAAAGTCGTTAATTAGATAAAGATAGCCGATAGAGCGTTAGGTACTACGAACAAATAAATCATGGAAGCCGCACGCCACACTAAATTGCTTTTCAAAACGGTCCTGAATTTTAGTTGACAAGTGTCACCCCCTGTTCAATGCATCACGGCAATGAATTTGAATGTCAACCTATAAAAACTTAAACCGCCATTTAAAATAGTTGTGATTGGTCCATCAAAGTTTTGATTAGCGATATTCAATAAACATTTGTCAAAGATGTCGCGCCAAAATATGCGCGGTGTCACGAAAAGCGCTATGTCCTGCCCGTTTTGGCACAATTGAACAATTTGGTTTTGGGGGCATTTTTGAGCTGGCGTTAGACGTCCATGTTATTATATGGTCGCCGGTTAGGTAACATCAAATCGGCTATTTTATTTATAACTACTTCAAAGGGCCTCATTTCACTTGCAACTTGCGAGCGAATTGAAAGCGTGACTAGCGCACAGCGAGTTCGCTGCGAGCGTCTTCGTGTGTCGCGAATATTTTTTTCTAATTAATAGTTTCCTCGTCACTGATCAGTGCTTAGCAAGGATCGGACAAACGCCCGTCATTTCGAAAAAATAACCCTGTTCCGTACAGTAGAGACTTCCTTATCTTATGATGTTAACATATTTTATTTTATAAATTATTTTTTAATAACACTATCACAAAGTATCTATTTAGAAGATCCCAACTGCTTCTTAGTTTTATGTACCCTGATTGTGAATTTATGAGAAATAAACGACTTAGAATTTTTGATATTGAATTTTGATCTAATGAGTGTATAAAATTATCTTCTTCGGTTACCGCGATAGTTAATATTCACGAAATAAAACGATTTAAAATAATTATTTAGCGTATTTTAATTAACGTTGTAACGACGTTTCGAACAATTATGGTGTGCACAAGTATCTAAGAAATAGTTGGGATCTCCTAAATAGATACTTTGTGTTCGTATTATAAAAAAATATCTTAAATAAATAAACATCTTAAATTAATAAAATATGTTAACATCATAAGATAAGGAAGTCTCTACTATACGGCACAGGGTTAAGTTTGTCCGATCCTTGGTGCTTAGACATACAAAGGGTTAACGTTCACTCAGCCAATTGGAACATCAGGCCACTCTAAAACCATGTCAAAATTAAAACTAGTTTGAAATGTGATCTAACATAAAATTCTCTTCTATTCGTTCGTTCGGATCGTGCGAGATTCTTAGCGATCGAAAACCGGGAAGCTGGTTACTGACTGCATGCCCATCCTTCGGCTAGCACTGGAACTTTTCTGGATCCGGCCTCCCTTAGGCTCGCAACCGGCCTGAGACTCAGGGCCGCGGTATGTACCCTTCACTTATGCTGTTGTGGCACAGACGTGGACCGACTGGGACACCACGGACTAAGTTGCCTAAAAAGCACAGGCCGTTTTTCCAGACATGCGACGCTTAACGACATAATCCGCAGATCTCTTGCCCCGATCAACGTACCTGCTCTTTTTGAGCCTTAATGGTATTATTATAGATGATGGTAAGAGACCAGCAGTGTTATTCACTAAGGAAACCGCCTTGCTAACAGCGCTGTGACAGCGCTGCGGCAGCGTCGAGCCTAAAAATGGTATTCACTAATGCACTTTAAACGACACTAGCGCTCGGCGACGAATGCGGCGTGAGCTGGAACTACATTGCGTCGAGACTTTGACGTTTAATGTACAGATTTCGTATTCTCTAACGAAAAACAGCGACGAACTCGCCCACAAACTCGCTGACAGCCTCGATTCCTAATGTCAAATAAAACAGCTAGGATTTTAGACAAGGCTGTCTCGACATCGAGCTCGTTGACGAACGCAGCGTCGAATGTGTCAATAAGAGAATAGCATAGCTGATGGTGTGTCTTTGGTTCCTTGGAGCTTGGGACGGATTTGATGTGGGATGCTACTTTCGTAGACACCCTGGTGCCGTCCCATCTCCAACGAACTACGTTTAAGGGTGCGGCTCCACTGAGGCGGAAAGGAGCGGAGATGTGCAAAATTGGCCAATGAGACCGCATGACAGTGTTTCGAATTTTGAATTTGAAGAACGTAATTGGTCAATTTTGCACATCTCCGCCCCTCTCCACCTCAGTGGAGCCGCACCCTAATAAGCCCTAAGGCGGCCGCTGTGGCTGAAAATGCCGAATTTTAAACGTAATAAATATAAGTGCCTCGGCAAAGAATACGATTTTGTACCGTTCGGCGTAGAAACTATAGGTTCATGGGTCCCAATAGCACGGAACTCTAAAAGCGACTACAACACGACATTTCGTACCTAGGTTTTACACAATTAAACCCCTACACTACAGAACCTACTCAAAATGACGAGTAGTTAGGGATTTCTTAGATACCTATTGATTTATAGTGTTGCCGTGACATGGTTTCTCAGTGGCTAGGGTGCCAATTCGTCAAATACATTTAGGCAATTTGTTTTTTTGCATAAACATTCTCCTACTATTATTGCCGTCAAAATGTAACAAGATCATTTCATTTAATAGGTATTCAAGTTAAAAGTATAGAAAACCATGCGAACATTTTTCCCGCAACTCATTACTATTCATAAAATAAATGAAAGCCAAAAATCAGGTTTTCTGTGTTTATTGCTACGCGAATTTCATATTTGCACGCTTTCACAATTCAGAGGCACTTACGAATTCCAGTCGGACTGATGAAATGTGTGAAAACATCGTATTTACTGCAATTTATAACCCAACCCCATTGAATGGATTGGATTTTTTTTGCCAATCTGTCGAGGATTCTGAAAAGATAAATTAATTTGGTCATCGTTCATGTAAATGCGGTTTCACAGTTGTGGATAAAAACAATAAAATGTTTGTATTGTGTCACATTTATCATGGTCGTATAAATATATTTGTATAACTAATAGGAGCGCCCAACGCTCCCAATAATTTGTACCTATCCAGTGCGTAGTTACTCATATTTCGTGTTCATAACCGAACGATAAAAATAATACAGGTTGAAACATGAGTCGTGAACAGTAATACGTTTTTCTAACAACTAACAATTAAATGCCCTACAAGTTACTTAACCCTTAGGTGCATACAGTATCATAAATGATACGACCGAAATGAGTCATTTCAAATGACACATGTCGAAATAAGTAATCAATTGCGACTGACACACTGAGCAACAGAGTTCTAATTGGCTTCGATTGTTTACATAAGTCATTTCAGAATTAAAATGTGTGATACCATATGCACCTAAGGGTTAAAAAAATTTAAAGCCATATCACCGTCTATCGGTGTCGTCAGAGTTATTGTTTGAGAGACCCTTATCTTGCATATGTAATGCCTTGCTTTCGGTGCTTTATCTCTATCAATCACATTGACTAGGTCTTGGTTGTGTTACTTCTGAAAGCTTTTCACAATTGCCGTTTACCAGTAACAGTAGCCCTACCAAGAACTAAGTCCGCATATTTCGAGGATTTTTGTCTGTCAATCTAATTATGCTTTCGTTGGGAGAGAGAGACAAATTTACGAACTTCAGTGTTCGCGATAGCAGGCCAGTACAGATGTAGTGCAAAATCCTTTCTCTTCGGTTTTTCACGAAAACGTCCGAATTCATATTACTGTCACAATGAACTTCAGTGTATTATATTGCACTGAAGCTAATTGAGACAGGGAGATTAATTCGGGTGTTTCCGTGAAACGCCGAAGAGAAAGGATTTTGCACTACATTTGTACCATGAGTTGTCAAGTATCAGTTACGTCAGGTTTTACTCGGTACGTAAATCAGGTCATCGCTCTAATAAAATAAGTGCGAGGACGCTAGGCTGCTTTACGTATCGTCTAAAACCTAACGTAATCGATACTGGAAAACTCATGGTACGGCTACAGCTGACCGAATTCGCGTTGATTTTTCCGGACGGCCATGTTTTGTCGTTTGAAGAGACTTAATATCCGGTGCCTTTGCATATAAACGCTGCGATTGTCTGTTTGACTCGGCATTTTACTTTTGCATCAAGGGGTTAAAATGGGTCAAACCCGTTGTCACGTCATGGCTATTCAAATGAAAAGTAAACAACTTGTACAGTAGTTGCCATCTTATACATGAGAGCGAAGAAGGTGGTCCTAAATATTGGAACACGACACTATTGTAAATATACATATTTCTGGTGGAGAGTGTAAGGGATAGTGGGGGAATTGAGAACATGGGTATTGGGAACACCTAGAAAAGTAGTACTACCCGAAGCAGGACCCGGATCTTCAGAATATATCGACACTGGAAATTTCAAATGTCGTAAGGGACATTTTGTCGTAAGTACACTTTGTATTGCATAGAACTCAGAAAAAAATTCTCTATCGATCTGTATAATTAGCTTTTTGATATCGCTTCAAATAAAGAAGTTATGAAGTGAATTCATTTTGTCGTAACTTCATATTGCTTTAAAAAAAATGTTGTATGGGTCAAATTTTTAATTTGAAGGGATAACGTGTCCATTTTCAACGTAGTATATCCTTCTTATTCATAAATCCCTATGTGGTTAGTTACTACAGCAAAAGAAGGTGCCTTTACGACATTCTATCTGATGAAATAAATACGAAACTGTGAATTCACAATGGCGTAAGGGACAAATATTTTAGGCTTTTGTGCGTTACAACACAATTTCGAAGATAGTACGGCTCTCTTCTCTTAATAAACTGTGTCGTATGTACATATAAATCAAAATAATTTTAAAGTTTGATGTCGTAACTCACCTTGTAATTTTATAAAGTTTACGTTACTACATTAAATATGGTACATGAATGAGAGTTACGCCTCAAAAAAGATGATATTAAACATCTTGAAAGATTTTTTGTGTACGTTATAACATTTTGTTTAGTTTCTTATAGCACTTGCAACAGTGCCGACGTGACTTGACCCAGGGCGTCTCAGGAAGAGGGGTGAAGGCAGAGCGGTATTTTTACTACCACATAGATACTGCATCGACCAGCTACTCACGCACATTTCCACTTCCACCCCTGGAGCATATACATCCCTCTAACGATTACTCTCTGGACGGCCAACGGCCAATCAAGGCAAGCCGAGTCCTACGGTTCATCTTGGATTCTACTCTGACCGACGAAAACATGCCTGAGACGATGTCGCTATTGCCGAACAGCTCGCCACAAGCTGCCCCAATCTTATTATTAACTCCCTGGGAATCATGGGCTTATTTATAATTAGCTGTCTTTTGCCAATTCGAGAAATTTACTCTGTAGTACACGTGAACCGTGAACACAGTCTCAGCAGGCTATTGAAAAGTGTAATGAGCTATGATCATTGCATGTGTCAGAGATAGGGCTATAGTAATAAGGTCCGGACATCTGCCATATTATCATATTTATTATTGTTATTTTGGACTAATATCCGCCGCGCCGAGAAGTTATGATATTTTGTCGCAGCCCTTTTTATAAGTCATTACTGATTCTTGTCGAGGCCAGAACATTCCAAATTCTGACGGCTGCAATTTTGTGTACATCATAAGGTCTGCCTAGGTAAATACTTATTTTATGCATTTGTGGTCTGCAGAAACAGAGAAGGATGAGGTCCATAGTAGATTAATTGATAGTTTAAATCAATATGTTGCAACGTTGCAAAGTAGTTTGCTCTGATTTTTAGGAGAAGCTACATATTGCATCTTGTTTATTACCCATGATTGTTATACATATGTTAATAGTTAGGATTCTCGATTCTTCACAGGCTTTGTTACTTTTGAGCTCAAGTAGCTCTTTATTGTTTTCTGTTATTGAACCCTTGGATTAGAGCTTACGAGTGAGAGTTACTTTGATGGACTTCAACTGTGCGATTGCTCTTATCTTATCTTATCATATCTAGTTTGTTCTGCAGATAATATGGCTCCGGTTTGGTGATTCCATAGAAAGGCTCTGGGCTGACAATGCGTGTGTTGCCGTTCTTTCCGGTAAACTCATCTGCTGTTTCGTTTCCAACAATATTGGAATATCCTAATACCCATCTAAGTGTAACTTCATTAAAGTCAAGGGCGTTTAATTTATTCTTGCAGTACTGGACTAGTGAGAGCATCGCAGCTTGACTGTTTGAGTTGATGTAGATAAAAGATAATATTGGTTTTTAGGTTTCTGGCCAAACTGATTGCCACACATAATGTAATATTTATGCGCGGAAATCATCATAATATTGACTTCTGTCTAGAAAATGAAGGCCATTTTGCTGATGCTGACGCAAACTCTGACCTTAGGCCTCTCACCTCACCTACTTGTACCTGTGGTGCCATTTTCGACAATCATTCTGGTCGTTGCTCCATTTGTATCTTGAGGGTAATTCGACTGTCTGGTGAAGCCACATTCGATGTGCTTGTTTTATTCCCGAAAGCCCAGGCTTTCAAGTTGGTTTTTGTAGGCTGTTCAAACACTGAGAACACCCTGTCGTTGTGTGAAATTCATACTCAGTTATATTGAGGGTTGGAGTAGCTATTCTGTTAGAGAGCACTCTTCGGACCCATATAGTCGTGGTTTCATCCCTTTGATTTAATTTCATTAAGGATGGTTTCTGTGAGTTTATTATCGAAAGCACCTTCGACATCAAGGAATACACACCGACCTGTTTGCTTATTCTCTAGACTTTACCGCCGCTTTGGTAACCTGTATCGTGTGCTTAGCTTATTTTTATTTTGTTTCTTTCTGTTATTTTCTTACTGGTGCAGTAAAGAATTACTTACTAACTTACTTACTTTTATGGACCTTGTGACCACGTCAATTGGGGTAGTTTTTGGTAAACATGTTAATTTAGACTTAGCGATCTTGCCACCAAGTAGTGAAAGAAATAGAGATGTTAGACTAATAGGTTTGAAGGACTTAGAACGAGTATTATCTATACTCGTTTTTCCTGCTTTTTGGTATAAAGTGTACCTTGACACTAGTCCATTTTCTCAGTATAAACCCCAATGCAATGCTTGCCCGAAATATTTTGCCAGGTGCGGAAGGAGGACGCCTTGATTTCGTTTTGATAATGTAGGAAACACTACATAATTTTCAGTCGATTTGAATGGCTTGCACTAACTCAGCGCTCCTTAACCATTTTTTGGGCTACAAATGTAGGTTTTCAGTCAGTGGTTCGTTCCCTAAGGATTCGATAGTTCCTTTGACCGCACGTCTTAATAGCACGAGTATCATCAAAAAGGGTCATAGATCTTTGCGGAGGCAGTTAGATTACTTATCCAGAATTTCTTTCTTAATATATGTTTTTGTTTCGGGCTCAGGTTGCTCTCAAAGCAATTTTTAGATATATGTTTTCTTCTTTTCACCACACTAAGCTGACTAAAATATATACATACCTAACATGTTTGGTTTTCATCATCATCATCATATCAGCCGAAAGACGTCCACTGCTGAACATAGGCATGTTTGGTTTTATTTCCTATAAATTGTAACGGGTTATCTAAAATATAATAAATTACACGTGAAATTGATTTCCGTCTATGAAAATAATACAATTGGAAGTACACAACTTTATACTTTCTTGCGTTTTTACGCTACTTACTTCAATTAATCTGGAAACTAGAATGACTTTACAACAGAAAATAGTTGTAATGTAGCATGTTATTTGACAGTTACGACAAAGAGGTATTGTTTTCGTTTTTGTCGTAACAGATTTCCATAAAAAAACTAGAAATTTTTGGGGGCGTAAGGGACATCTGTCTAGTAAATTTCTGGCGTAAGGGACACTATCTCCGAAACTATTGAGTTTACAAGTATATACCTAATTGTCTAATGAAGATAAAGCTTTTTCGTAGTTATGTATATAGGAACCATCTAATTCGGATGAATATTTAACAAGTTATGATTTTTAAAAATTTTGGTTTTTGTTTTTTGGCTCTCCTGAAAAGTGGAACTTTGTCCCTTACGACATTTGAAATTTCCAGTGTCGATATGCAGGAGCATATTTTCTTCCAGCTGCAGATGCTTCCAGCTACACTGAGAGTTCACAGTGACTCAAACAATAATTGCCTATGTAAAGTTTTCTGAAGGTCTGAATATTATATTCTTCCCTTTGTCTTAGGGTTCAAGAAAATGCGGCTCTTTTATTTTTATGTCGTATAATTTTGCTAACAATCTTTTTTTAAGTGAGTGAGATGACATTTGTGCAGTTTTATGGATGAACAGAGCCTAATGTTTTCGTACGCAACAAGTACAATGAAATAGTATAAAATAATGAATGAATGACATTGACCTTGACAGTTTTTTTTTTCTATTTCGTCGGCTGACAAGCAAAACTCACTATAAAAATTGTCACTACTCTTAGGTATGTCATTATTGAATCAGAACTGAGATACGAGCTTTATTTTAAGTAGGTATTTGTTAGTTAGTGAGTTTTGCTTGTCACCCGACGATTTCATTGTACTGATTGCTGACGAACGTATTAGGCCCTATTCATCCATAAAATTGCACAAAAGTCACCTCACTCACTTAAAAAAAGATTATCAACAATTTATCGAAAATAAAAATAAAAGAACCGTATTTTCTTGAAGCTTATGACGACGGCTATCAGGGAAAAATATAATATTGATACATTCGGTAAACTTTACATAGCCAATTGTTTTGGTAAAACTATGGGAATAATAGTTTGGAAAGTGATAATGTGCCATACAATTTTCGGTTACATATTAGTAAACCAAATTATAATATAATCTTTATTATAAGGCTTTTAGTTCAATATTTTTAGCCAAGGCTATTAAATTAAACATACATACCAATATCAATCAACAGTGACTACTTCTACATCCTCATCAGGTCAGGTTCTTATGTTCTCTGCTAACTTGAGCAAGATGTTTCTCAGGAGATTCGCAAGAAGAGGGTAATTTTCTCCGATGAGTGGTCTTCGCAGTTGCGGGACACAAATCTGGTTACAGAAATAATTAATTGGTAGTATTGGTACACAATACATATGCCGTGTGGTGACGGAATTTGTCACCACCCCAACTACTCCTGCGGATGTCGTAAGAGTCGACTGAGGGATTGAAGTGTCACTGATCATTATTTGATAATAGATTGATAATGGGCAGCAGCGTCATCATAGTGGAGACATTACTGCGATCGCCAATCCGCCAATCCGGTGAAGTCGCCATCAAATATATTGGGACGGCCGCTCACAAATATCTGAGCAGGCCTCTAATCTCATGCCATTCGATTTTGAGCACCATGGCCGCCCCGATAATACACCTGCGCTAATGTACTTACGTGAATCAATTTCCTTGACTGTATATTTAACAGTAGCCGATAAAAATGCCGTGTGGTGACGGCGGTAAGAATACATTTGTCACCACCCCAACTCTTCGCGTGGGTGTCGTAAGAGTCGACTAAGGACTATTATTAAATAGAAGATTGATGATGTGCGGCAGCGTCATCATACCGGACACATTACTGCGATCGCCAATCCGCTTGCCCAGCGTATCGATTATGGGCATTTACCTCTTAATGCGTCTATACGCATAGTTAATAGGAGAGGCCTACGTCCAGCAGTGGACTATCATAGGCTGATGATGTATGTATGATCCTATGGAACTGAAACATCGCGATTCAGATGAGGTCCTAAACTGAATCGTATTAGTAGATCGTGGAAGCCCCCCAGGCCATAAGAGATACGTACCACAGCCAGACCGACGACCAGCAGTGGGCAAATCAGGTTGATGAGCAGGGCGAGGATGGCGCGTACGAACCACCAGATCGCGATGACCACGATCACACTAGCCAGCATTACCTGATGATGAGGGGTTGATCAGTGATAGTACATTACTGCAGACGCCGGGAAAGATGGGCTTACCAGCTGAGTAGGTATGGACAGTGATACGAAGCCGGTAAGCCCCTTTTGACGGCGACGCATGTATAGTGCTTTTCTCAAACATATACAATGAAATAAAAAATACGACAATCAAAAAAACAGAATGTAGCTGTTTAGCCTGTTCATGAAAACCGACGCCATGTTTTAAAAAAATTTTACTTACCGGCCTAGGCCGTTAAATTCGTATGAAAATCCTTTACTATTATCTCGAGGTCATCCACCTGCAACGTCATACTTTAAAGCCTATTATGACGAACATAATGACAACATTTCATTGCATGTTTGAGAAAAGTCGGTTATTTTGTCAACTGTACAAAAATGAAATCAACTTTGAAAAAACGGCCCATTTCCAGCATGCTAGGAATTAATTCTTGGGAACAATTTAATTTTGTTGTTATGTTAAATATTGTTGTTATGTTCCTTATAATAGGCTGAGAAGTATGAGGTTTCAGGTGCGACTAGGACAAGAAGTCGTTAATGGAATTTAATACAAATCTTGAAGGGAAGTAATTTGTGGCACCAGGTATTATGATGCCATTCTGCCACTATGCAATAAAATTGATGTGTTGTTGTTTATTTTGTCCCTTTAAACGAAGCGTGAAGAAGCATCTAGCGGGCCAGCAGGTTACTGATTGTCTCCTGTTCGTTGCCGTCGCGATTTGGGCTCTACTTTTCACTTACGATCAGGTGGAGTGGAGCCACTTTGTTGTGCCAACATAAAAATAAATAAAAATCATTGCAAACTCTCGGCCGGAAATATGGGGTTGCCCGGCCGGCTACCCCTTTCGTCCTGGCCTCTATAGTAATGTACTATTTCTTGTCCTAATAAACCAAGTCACAGTCATTAACTCCTTTAACAAGTTCCTGCTTTGTAAAGGCTTCTGGGAACACTCACTTGCTAACTGCACCATTGTTTCAAAATTAACCAGCGTTCCGTTGCTAAACTATACATGGTACATTCGCCATCAGATATATCGTAGCGTCCAGGGCGTTCAAAAATATCTGAACACGCCCTTATTGCCATAACGACAGAGGCGTGTTGAGATATTTTTGAGCGCTCCGGACGTTTCGATATATATGATGGCGACAGTAACACCGCGTGCAGCAAACGATCGGACTAAAGACCGATTAGCGTGCTCGCCAGAATAGCTATATAATGACACGGCTTTCAAAGGGGAAGTTGTTTATTTGGGGTATTTTCGGATTGCTGTCGGGCAAACATCATTTGGTTGGGCATTTTACTACGTTTCAAAATTTTCGATGTCTCTAAATCGAAAACCATTTCGAGATATACGCATGTAGATCACAAAAATATATTTTTAATTTTTTGTCGCAATATTTTTGTTAAAAATCTTAAAAATAGTTTAAAGGGGAAGTGACGTCACATAGCTGATTCAGAGCTGCCACTATAACCAACAAAATCTTGTGGTTGGAATGTCACTGGTGTTTGGCAGTGACATTTGACACTTGTTACCATTTTTCGTCGTTTTCTTACGTGTATAAAACATCACTTGTGACGTCATTTAGCTGATTTTTGACGTTTGTAACTTACGCTCTTTCTGTTCGAAGTAGTAATAAACAGGGATTTTCGCAACAAAATAGCAATTTTTTTGCAAGATAAAAAAATACGTGTATCTTTTAATATTGAGTTCTTTCAAACAGACAATAAAAACTAGGACTAGAAAATACGAAATGTTGTCATTTGACTCAGTATCTTTGCCATGTTAGAGCTTATTTCACTTTTAGGGACACTTAATTAGCGTCAGATTGAAAAGCTTAGTTGCAGTCAGGTTTGTTAAGTCACAATTAAGCACTAAGTTTCAATAAAAACTTTGTTTTGGCCTTAAGAGATATCAGAATAAGGGTGCGGCTTCACTGACGTGGAGCGGAGCGGTGCAAAATCGACCAATTACATTCTTCAAATTCGAATTCGAAACACTGTGACGCGGTCTCATTGGCCGAGCTCCCACAGCTTCGATCTGCTCCGCGTCAGTGGAGCCGCACCCTAAGTCTATGATAAATACATTTTCTGGGCTTCCTACACAAATTTACCTAGTCCCATGTTAATGTTCATGTAATAATAAGTCAACATTATTAATATTTATGTTATGGTTGAATACGTACATAGTATTATAATTGCTTTCTGAACTTTACATCGGATAGAAATAATATTATCACGTGCGCAAATAAATTCTAAATAACATTGTGGACTATTATGTCAACTGAACTGCGACCATGGGCTTATTTCTCGAAAGCTTGTAACTTGTAATACAAGCGGAAATCCCTATCTAGTTAATAGTGTTAAAAAAAGACTTCCGCTTGTATTACAAGTTACAACCGTTCGAGAAACGGGCCCCATATAGGCATAACATGGACGTCTAACGCCAGCTCAAAAATGCCCCCAAAAACAATTGTTCGATTGTGCCAAGATGGGCAGTAAAATAAGTAGCGCTTTTCTTAACACCACATATTTCGGTGCAACATCTTTGACAAATGTTTATAAAATATAGTCAATCAAAACTTTGATAGACCAATCACAACTATTTTTAAATGGCGGTTTAAGTTTTTATAGGTTGATATCCAAATTAATTACCGTGATGCATTGAAGAGGGGGTGACACTTGTCAACTAAAATTAGGACCGTTTTTGTATGGCGTATTTAGTATGGCGTGCGGTTTCCATGTTTTACTTGTTCGTAGACTGAAGTATACTTCATTTCTGTCACCAAAGAGTAGTCTAATCCTGTTGTTGTTTGCAGTAAGCCACAATACCCATTTTCCTTGAAAACCGAGATTCAATAGGAATTCGACAAAGACTTTAAAGTAAATGAATTTTTCTTTAAATAAACTGGTATTTTGTGGCAAAAGTGCAACAGTATTTATAGGTAATTGGATTTGTGCAAAGGTCGTTAGGAGTCTAAACTAAAAGTAGTAAGTTAGAAGTCGTAAAATACAAATCCAAGTCGCTGTATCATACCACAACTTGTGCCAATGAGCAATTCAAAACATAGAGACGATCTATCATTTAATATTTACCAGTCGCTTTTCAATTATAGTACACTAGCAGTTACCCGCGGCTTCGCCCGCGTACTAATATCTATTCACTGCGTGTTAATGTTTTCCCGCGATTATCTCGTGTTTGCCTTAACCGATTTAAGTGTGGGGGATGGTGATTTTACCCGCGGTTCGGCCGCGTTCTATCAATTTTTATCACGGTCGTATTAAACTTAAGACCTAAATTCAACATGGCGAACTTTTCTTGCAATTTTGACTTCAAATTCCATGTGAAGAACTTTTAATCTTCTCAGAATCGATTTTTATCAATATAAAATCAAAGTTCTAGAAATTTTAGATTGATAGCTTCTCACTTTTTGTACCTAGTTACCTCAAAATCGTTATGAAAAACCCCCTTGGACCCTAAGATATTTTTATTAAGGTCGGATTCAAACTAAATAAATTCAAGGTGCAGACCATTTTGTGAAAATTCGACCTCAAATTCATTACTTGGAACGTTTTGACATTTCAGATATCGATAATTATCAAAATATTATGGTCATCTTTAACATCTGGTAACCGACAAAAGTTTTTTATCATTAAAAGTTTACGTACAATCACATAGGTGATTGTAGTGTTTTGATAATAAAGTAACATTTATCGTTTTCTAGGCCTTACAATGATGACCATAATTAGCCGAGCGGATTAACATTTGAAGTAAGTCCAGATTGTAACCGTTTCTTGCAAATTTGACTTCTGCTGCATTATGATGAACAGATCAATCAGAACTTCAGATTACCACCGATTTTTATGACGGACAATATCAAAACGGAAATTTAATAGGCAGCCTTTTTTGCAGTTTGTTAATAAGAACCTCTGGGATCCACAGATATAATTATTTACTTTTGATTATATCGCGTGAAAACTCAGAAAAACTTAAAAGGTTATTAACGTTGGTTAACATGCTATATTTAGAATTTTTTGAATCGCAAATAAACACAAAAACGATACCCTTGTCATAACCGGCAAGCCCATGAGACCATAAAAGAGGAGATGGTATTTCACGTACACCTCGTTACAGCGACACGGTAGACTATAGAAACTATAACCATGTTGTTTTTTTACTGTTAACCTTTTTACCACTTTCAAGAGTTGATTTCTCAAAAAACCCTAAAATATGTCTTTAGTAATTTATGTTTGGGAATACTTCTGTGAAGTTTCGGATAAAACAGTTTAAATAGTCAAGTTCCCCCGTACAAACTTTGGACCCCCATTGCACCCTCTAATGAGTGGATTTTGATTTAACCTTTTTTAGACAACCCCTACACCCTCAAAGAAACCTACGTGCTAAATTTGAAATCTTTAGAACCAGAAATGAACATTAATAATAAAACTGTCTTGTTTTTTTTTTCGAATTTTACCCCATCACACCATAACCGGGTACATAGTATTTCACGTCCGCCACGTTAAATTTTAAAATCGTTATTGTATTAGTGATCTACGTCCCGATAAACCATAAAAACGATACCCAACTTGATTTTTTCACTTCGTCACCCTTTTTACCTTTTTCAGGGGTTGAATTTTCAAAAAACTTTAAACATCATATTTTAAAGACAAACGGGTCTTAATCGCGTAAACTTTCGTTATGAAAAACCTGTGACATGGTCGCAGTCTGCCTGCGACCACGGGTGTAACGTCATGCCCGAAACGTCAGGATATAATTAAGCATAAGTTTACGCGATTAAGACCCGTTTGTCTTTAAAATATGAGTGATAATCGTGAAAGTTTAAATCAATATAAACTTTAAACATTTCTTTACTCAATAACTTTAAAGAATACTCTTGCGAAGTTTCGGATAAAATAGTTCAACTAATCTTATTTCGCCATACAAACTTTGGACCCCCATTTTAACCCCTTAGAAGGTGAATTTTGAAAAATCCTTTCTTAGTGCTCGTCTACACCATAAAAGGAACCTACGTGCCAAATTTGGAGTCTCTAGAACCAGGGGTTTAGGCTGTGCGTGCATCTTTGACAGGGAGCTTCTTCGTATATATAGATTGTGCATCAAGGGAGGTAAGTACGGAATCACTAACGAGAGTGTTAGAAGCCCGACGCCGTCAGGCGGAGGGCTTTTATGACTCGAGTTAGTATTCCGCTTAACGACCGTGATGCATACGATGTTTTTCATCACACTTAAGTTTTAAGAAATAACATTATTAAATGACGTACTGACATTTCTATTACTCCCTAGGGAATTTCACTTTTCTATTACTCCCGCTGCGCGCGCAAACAATGGCGCGCTTAGACAGCAAGTGTGATGAAAAGGAGTTTTCCTTTATTGAAAGGCTATTAGTTTTTGTTATCTACAACTCTTGGCACTGAAAACGGGTCTCAAATACAAATTTTCCATGAGCGTTCAACAATATGAACCTATAAATAAATATTTTTGGACATCTTTACACAAATCGACCTAATCCCACGATAAGCTCAATTAAGGGGTATCAGGCGACGATATATATATAGATAGATACGTACAGATACTTAAATACATAGACAGCCTTGACCAAGGAACAAAATATTTGTGATAAATAAATACACAAACCAAACCAAAGTAACCGAAATAGCTCTCCGAATCCCGAAACTGAAGTGGCAGTGGGCGGCGCACATTGCGCGTAGAACCGATGGCCGTTGATATGATGAAATACACAAATAATGCCCTCGCCGAGATTCGAACTTGAAACCTCCAGCTTTGTAGGCAGGGTCACTACCAACTAGGCTACGGAGGCTGCCTTTTACTACATCACACAGTTTGTATGACGAAGTTTCGTGACACAACTGACGCGATCGTGATTTTGTCAGCCTCCGTAGCCTAGTTGGTAGTGATCCTGCCTACGAAGCTAGAGGTTCCGGGTTCGAATCCTGGCGAGCGCATTATTTGTGTATTTATTTATCACAAATATTTGTTCCTTGGTCATGGCTGTCTATGTATTTAAGTATCTATATGTATCTATCTATTATACATTTATATATCGTCGCTTGGTAGTACCTACATCACAAGCCTTAATTGAGCTTACCGTGGGACTGGGTCGATTTGTGTAATATGTCTTAAGATATGTATATTTATTTATTTATTTTTGTTTTGATTAAGGCCTAACTATGTTTTTTTTTTCAATCGACCTAAACCCAAAATCTTCGTACTTCCCCCAAAAACAATGTACAAAAGATTTTCGTAAGACACTGGGCAGATTAAGTACCTGGGCATCTTCGTGCGCTCGCAGCCAGACACTGAAGGTCTCCAATGCGTTTTTAGGGTCCAAATTGTCCAACATACTGGGTGTAGGCGTGGGGTTTCTCACATTAAACTGAAACAAAGACAAGGAGTTTGAATTTTACCGTTCATAATTGGTCGTTGTTGGGTTTATCACTAGAACAATCCAACAAAAAAAATGTTGAAACATACCTACACTTTGAAGGTCAAACATACCTACCTACTCTACCCCAAAAAAATGTTTTATTTTGTTGGTATGATCTTGCTACTCAGAATAGCGAGCTCTTTCAATCTTAGAGAAAAAAACGCCATAAAATTTTCTATCGGCTTACGTACATTCCATTTTCTAACCGATGTTTGAAAATGGAACGCTGCTAAAACTGTTTGAAAAGTATAAATACATATATTTCCGTTCAAAAGACTGTAAATGTGTTTTAAGAAATAAATACAGTTATTTCCGTTTATTGAAGATTCCGTTTATCACAAAAACATTGATTGATAGTAAAAGGCATCAATCATATGACAAAATAGTCCCAAGCTCGAGTGTGTGCTAACCCAAAAGTACCGAATACCTAAATAGATATTCAATCGACATTTTTTCGGCAACAAGCAAATATTATAACTACCTCAATAAAAGATTGGATCATGCCCAGCGGATGCGCTAGAACAGCTGAATGTCGAAGAATTTTATTGTACCAGGTTCAAATCCGCGCGCAGAGCATTCATTTAAATACAGTCAATATATTATAATAAATATTATTATTTGCCTATTAGTTACAATGTTTTGTTGACAAGTATCATCGAATGAATCATTTATATTTCCTGCTTTAAAAATATTGAGGTACGCTCAAGATAGTGAATTTTCCCATTTTTAATGTTACAATATCCATCGTGTTTTCTTACGTGT
Organism: Thaumatotibia leucotreta; assembly: GCA_025490895.1. Classification (NCBI taxonomy): domain Eukaryota; kingdom Metazoa; phylum Arthropoda; class Insecta; order Lepidoptera; family Tortricidae; genus Thaumatotibia; species Thaumatotibia leucotreta. Next base: position 8,291 of record JALPQI010005265.1, on the reverse strand, counting down.
TTGCTGTGTATCTCTAATAAAACATATAATGGTGGGAATATCATACCGGAAACCATTAATTTCACACAGAAGAATATGAAATCCTAGGAAAATTGAATAGCAAATATAGAGCACAGTAGTAGAGATGAGCAAAAGTGAATTGATTTTATTCCTGCGCGCAAACTTATATATTTATAGTCTTGAATAATTTCAACAGTGGTACCCATGTATAATTATATTTTTTGTTATGTTTTTTGTATTCCAAATTTAATAGAGTTGAAATGTCAGAAAATTTAAAATGTTTCTTCGGGAATGTATGAAAATTTAATTTATTTGCGTTTTTCGAGTTTTTACAGAAATAATCATTGTCACTGTGACATTGCTATGTCATCGCGTTCTCCTAATATAGGTGACAATTTGATTATTGGTTTAGAGTTGAAAATTTAAATGGAAACATTTTTTCCGGAAAAAACGGGCAGCTGTTTGGAAAGGATCGGGGGCAGATCCAGAAATTTTCAAAGTTAAGTCCAAATCATTTAGTTCTATGATAAGACAACTATCCAAAAAGTTACACAATTTTTAAAGACACTCCAGGCTTAACTCACAAAGCACTAAGACAATTTCCTACAAGTCATCAATACGTATAAAATCCACCGAATCGATTTTCAAATACCTTTTTTAATTTTTAAGCGTTAAGATTTCGAGTCTTTAAGGCTCAAATTGAGTGTTATTCACAATTCAGGAACCACCTAATATCGGAAGCGATGATCCTAATTTATCGAAAATATTTTTTGTGTTTCAGGACTTTATAATAATAATAATATTCTTTATTGTGCACCAGATTATAAAGAACACACTAAAATAAACACATACAGCAAAACCTAGGTAACAACAGGCGGACTTTATCGTAAACAGCAATCGATAAAAGGTTCCCATCACTACATTCCAGTGCATAACCCTAGAGTGGATCAAACAAACGTGTTTGCGATGCAAGATTGCCACTGAATTGTTTTATTTGTTGTTGATACAATAGTTATTTACCTCTGTCTCACTGTTTTCTGCTAATACGCCTGCCTTTAACTTAGTCATACAATTTACATTTGATGAATTGTGTGCAATAAGAATAGGTACATTACAAGTAACATCATTTATGTACAATTAAGGGCATTTATTTTGCTCAATAAAGAAATTTTGATTAGGTTAAGGGCATAGTTTTCAAAAATTTGTAACATGTAATACAATTATTTAGTCCTGATCTCATCATCATCATCATCAGCCAATTGACGTCCACTGCTGGACATAGGCCTCCCCCAGAGAGTTCCACAAAGATCGGTCGTGAGCTGTCCGCATCCACTGGACTCCCGCAACCCTCACCAGGTCGTCGCAACCCCGAGCATTGCCCTCTCCATCGCTCGTTGAGTGACTCTGAGCCTCCTAATGAGTCCCATAGTGAACGACCACGTTTCAGATCCTTAAGTAATCAATCACTGGCAACACACACTGGTCGAAGACTTTCGACTTGAGACACTGCGGTATATTGGACGAGAAGATATTGCGTAGTCTCCCGAACGCCGCCCAACCCAGTCTGATTCGACGATTGACCTCCTTCTCGAAGTTGGACTTACCCAGCTGAACTGTTTGTCCCAGGTATACATATTCGTCAACAACTTCGAGTGTAGAGTTTCTAATTTTCACTGGAGTTGGTATCACATGGACGTTCTACATGATCTTCGTTTTGTCCATGTTCATCTTAAGACCATCAGAGACATCATCTTCAGAGACTCTACTGAGATCATCGAGCATAGTACTTAAATCCTCCATGGTCTCAGCCATGACTACTATATCGTCGGCAAACCGAAGGTGAGTGATGTACTCGCCATTGATGTTAATGCCAAATCCCCTCCAGTCCAGAACCTTCAAAACATCTTCCAGTGCAGCGGTGAACAATTTAGGAGAGATAACATCTCCTTGTCTTACTCCTCGCTGCAATGGAATTCCTTTCGAGCTCCGGTCCTGGAGGCGAACTGACATATTGGCGTTTTCGTACAGGCACTTCAACACTTCGATGTACCGGTAGTCTACTTGGAACCGCTGGAGAGACTGTGTACTGACGTCTCGATCGAATCAAAGGCCTTTTCGTAGTCCACAAACGCTAAGCAGAGGGGCAAGTTATACTCCTCGGTCTTCTGTATAACTTGACGGAGCCCTGATCTAATTAATGGTATTAGGCATTTCTCCGAGCGTTTCAACGGTGGCTTATTAGGCTGCCAAAAAAAGAAACCACGCGCGCTTAAAGGTTTAAGGGGATTAAAAAAAGAACATACAGAATGTCCGAACGCGTTTCTTTGCATCGAGTGATGGTCAAAATCGTCGAACATTATAGCAGCAGTGTGGACGAGCTTCGTGGCGGCAAACAAGGACGCGAGCAGTCTCCTGTTCACTGCCTGGCGGTCTGCGAACAACGAGACCTGATCAGTAGGGTGTCCCATCAATGTATGAAAAAATACTGAGCTATGACCATTTTGTCGCTGTACATGGGTGAATCAACTTTTTTCTGTCTGTTATTGCTATGGTTACGGTCGCCTGAGTCACGATGATTTTATGCAAAATTATGCTACTGAAACTATACAAACATACATTTTTCTGGCGTTAACAAGCCCTGGGCCACGTACAGACATGCACTACTTGCACGTTTGCTTAATTTAAGTAGCATAATTTTGCATAAAACCAGCGTGACTCAGCCGACCGTAACCATAGCAATAACAGACAGAATAAAGTTGATTCACCCCATACATTTCGAATAAAGTAAAAAAAAACTTGTTTTCTAGAGGGCTCTACTTTCCTTTGAAGATAGATTTTTTGAGTTGGGTCATGTAGCTAAGATTGTTCAAAGATGTAAATACTTTTACTTTTGAACTTATCAGCATTAGATATCAGGAAAAAATACAATTATAGTTTAGTATTTATTTTATTGGTTTATTTTTTTCTGATTAATTAATATTTATATTTAAAAAAACTTATTTAATTTACGTGTTACGGAAATCGAATAAAAAAGTTGAATTGCGGTACGCGTTACGTACTGTACTATTATTTAAAAAGTATGTGCGACGTCTTGCAAAAATGTTATTACCGGACACCCTACTGGTCAGCATCTACTAATACCGCTGGCCATAATGCTGAGATCAATTTCGAGACCCGGACTTGTTAGTTTGTTTCCTTTTTTTTTCTTTTTTTTTTTACTTACCCTCGGATCTGCAGCAATAAATTCATAGAAATGTCGCCTTTCTTTCGCTCCAATTATGGAAGTTTTTTCCATGAAGTGAAGTTGCAGTTGGGAAGTTGACTAACTGCGACCATATATAACATAGACGTCTAACGCCAGCTCACAAAAGCCCACCCAAAACAATTGTTCAATTGTGCCAAGATGGCAGGACATAGCGCTTTTCTTAACACCATCCAAATTTCGGCGCAATATCTTTGATAAATGTTTATAGAATACAGCCAATCCAAACTTTAAAACACAACTTACAATTTTTAAATATCGGTTTAAGTTTTTATAGGTTACTTAATATTGAAATTGATAACCGTGATGCATTGAAGACGGGTGACACTTGTCAATTAAAATTTACGACCATTTTTGATGCGGTTCTGGAGCGGTTACCTCGGAAAATATTGACTGTAGAAAAAACTTGCACATGGGTGGCTCCGGGAGTATTTTCAGAGAGATTTCGGCAGCACCCGATGTGACAGAGCAGTTATATTTAGGGATGGCGCTGCTCTCCATGCTTAGCCTTGGAGAATGCTAGAAACGATGCTCTAAAAACTGCTCACCCAAATCAACACGGATGGTCGACTCAGGATCCGATGGTCTAATCGTGGGCGCAACACTGAGGTTCTGTGCTGAGCCATTGTAAACGATGCTGAGGCGTATAATCATGTGGTGGCAACTTCGGCTGTGCGGACACGAATCACGAATGCCAGAACAGCGCGTCGCAAAGCGGATCTTCTACGCGGAACTTGAGGGGGCAAGCGTAAGCACGGCGGTCAAGTCCTCAGGTACAAAGATGTTTTTAAGCGACTTATAAAGAAGCGTGGCTTAAAACATCTCAGGCTGAAAACCACCCAGAGTCCAAGACTTTAAAGTTCATCGATGCCTTAACCTCGACACAAAACGCAACGAATTGAAAACCCGATCACCGGCCACAATAAATTATACTTTCAGGAATGGTGTGCTCACATGGCTTTGCTATCGGGTGTTCTTACGGAAATTATGTGTAAGCGTGTACAAGCATTCGAAATGTGGTGTTACAGGAGAATATTAAGAATATGGTGGTACGTGTGGTGACGGGCGCCGTGTGGGGACGGCAGTAAGAATACATCTTTCACCACCCCAACTCCTCCAGCGGGTGTCGTAAGTGTCACTGACGATTATTTGATAAAAGATTGATGACGGGCAGCAGCGTCATCATAGTGGACTCATTACTGCGATCGCCAATCCGCATGCCTAGCGTGGCGATTCCCATAATTTACCTCCTAATGCGTCTATACGCAAAGTTAATAGGAGAGACCTACGTCCAGCAGTGGACTATCACAGGCTGATGATGTGATGTTATGTGTTAAGAATATCATGCAGGGATAAAGTCAGTAACGAGAGGGTACTTCGAATAATGAACAAAAAGCTGGAAGTTTTATATTCTATAAGGCGGCGTAAACTGGTATACCTGGGTCCTGGGACCGGAACCGTTATGTTTCCCGTACAAAAAGAACACTTTTTTTCGTTCTTCGGTATATAAATTCCAAGTTAATGGAGTAATTTAAAAATATGTTATGGTACATAGGGTAAATTACATAAAGCATTGAGTAGTACATAAAGAGCATAAAACATTTTAAAATATTGGGCTATTTCGAGGTTTTTGTAAAATAACGGTTCCGGTCCCTGCCTGGGTCACATAACGAGGCAGGACAAAATATATGCCCTTCTACAGTTAATAATACAGGGGAACGTACAGGGTCACCGACGACCAGGCAAACGAAGAACATCATGGCTCAAAAACCTCCGGGAGTGGTTCGGTATAGGTGAATCTATGCAAACATGCATTTTTCGCATACAGACATGCAGTAGATATATGTTTGCACAATTTAAGTAGTATAATTTTGCATAAAATCAGCGTGACTCAGGCGACCGTAACCATGGCAATTACAGACAGAAAAAAGTTTATTCACCCATGAGCACTCGAACTCTATTTCGAGCGGCCGTAGAAAAAGTTGGCATTGCTATGATGATCTCTAACCTCCGGTAGGAGATGGCACCGCAAGAAGAAGTTCTCTAAGAAGATAGGGTGCATCAGCCACGTGAAAACTCACCAAAGACAGCAACGGAATTTAAGCAGTTGCCATGGCCGAAATCGCGCTCCCAACCTGTGGTCCAACAGCTATGTCCAAGTGATTGTGCCACGGGTAAGTAAAACGATCCCTGGTTCAACTGTCAGATTACTTTTTTTTACTGTCATGTAATTATGACCCATAGTACAGCTGAGGGGCAATTGTCCAACTAGTATACGTAAATATATGTTCTAGAATTGGACTACCGATAAATTTTGTGTACCGTGGGGGATACCCCCATTTGCCAGAATTTCATTTGCCATAATTTTATTTGCCATCCTACTCAACACACATAATATTGTTTCTCATAACATCTTATGCCATACTTATTGTTTACTATATTAATCATTTGCCAGAAACTTTGTTTCCCATAAAGTCAATTTTCATAATGTCATTTGTCAGAATCATCGAAATCCGTAATTATCACATGCCACAACATCGTTTGTCATCCAAATTAGCTACCAGAAAAGTCAATTTCCATAATGTTTTTTGTCAGAATCATCGGAATCCGTAAATATTACATGCCATAACATAACTTGTCATCCAAATGACCCTCCACAAAGTGAAACTGCTATTAAAAAGTAGGTTAGGTTAGTATTCTGGGTGCCTGTGGTGTCGCATAACGTCGTCCTAAATTTTTTGGCCGAGAATATTTGTCATAATCTTAAATGGCATCCTACTCGTTTAGCCTACTTAATTTTGTGCATACACAGTCCCAGGTTAATGGTTCAAAAATATGTTCAAGTAATAAACCAGGGCAAAACCAACTTGGATAGGTTAGGTTTCTAGGGTTGGGCGGAGTTAAAAGCGTTGACTAAAAAATACTTAAGTATTTTTAATTCATTGTGTACGCATCCTCATTTTTGTAAAACCAAAAAAGGGGGGGGACGGGGGGGCGAAGCCCTCCACAAGGGGGGCTCGGGGGGCGAAGCCCCCCGCATTAAAAAAGAAAACATTGTAGTTCCCCCACCCTAACCTGGATAGGTTCGTTAGGTACCTTTCATCCCTTAGAGCAGAAATAGAAGCCCCGCGCAGCGGGGCTTCGTCGACCGGTTCCCAGAAGCCCGTTTTTTCAAACGCTTGTAACTTTTAATAATATAGCTAGTACTTATTTGAAAAAACTGATAATTACTGATGGCGTTTGAATATTCCATTAAATAATATTATTGCACTTAATAATATGGCCAACAATTAATATGGCAACAATTGCTTCTGGCATTTGAATATTCTATTAAACCATATTATTGCACTTAATAATATGGAAAAGAAATAGGATGGCATTGTATGATTATGGAAGGTAATATTCGGGTAAACAAGCAGTATGTCATACAATTTTTATGGTAAACAAATTATTCGGGCAAATGAAATTCGGGAAAGTTAGATTCGGGCATATGAATATTATGTTAAGTAACTGTCGGGCAAACAATAGACAACCGTACCGTGGTACAACCAAGTGGACCACGGGTAAACTAACTTCCTCGTAGTATAATCGGTTGGACTGCGGATCATTTTATTTCCCCGTGGCCCAACCAGTTGGACATAACGGTTGGACCACGGGTCGGGAGCGCGAAATCGGCCGGACATCATCATCTACGTTTCACAGGTGTAACCCAATGATATGTAAGTAAAGATACGTTATACTCTAACAAAATAAGCTTTATACTCTAACCCCCTTATTCATAATCGTCTGCAAACTTAACAAGCCGCTAATAATTGTTTGTCCCTTTCGGTCTTAACAATGTATCCATAAGAGCAACAGGGACAAACAATACTTAGCGGCTTGTTAAGTTAGCAGACGTTTATGAATAAGGGGGTAAATAAATAAATACTTCACATCATACACCTACAATTTATTGACAGTTGATATACACCTATCTTCATACTTCAAAATGCGTAAAAGAGATGGCAAAATACATATCGTCGACCGTAGGTTCAATTAGGGTAAGGGACAAAAGGTATACTCTTGGCTCGACTCAGTCGTTTTTTGTCAAGTTCTTAAATTCGACCCTTTCTGCTTTCGTCACCCGTTCTTGATTTGCCATTTTCGTGTGAAGCCTATTTCATATTTGGTAAACTTTGTGCTTTTGCCATTTTCTTATTTTGGCTCATTCGTTATTCGTCACCATCTTCTTTGAGCATTTTCGGTGACAGTCAATCTCTTTGTTAGTATAATTCTTTATTTGTTATGTTTTTCTAGACAAAAATGTATAGAATAAAATCAAAAACGATAGGTCGAATAGCAAATGAGACCAAAAAAGAATAGACTAACATTGAACATGCCCAAAGAAGATGGTGACGAATAACGAATGAGCCAAAATAAGAAAATGGCAAAAGCACAAAGTTTACCAAATATGAAATAGGCTTCACACGAAAGTGGCAAATCAAGAACGGGTGACGAAAGCAGAAAGGGGCGAATTTAAGAATTTGACAAAAAACGACTGAGTCGAGCCAAGAGTATACCGGACAAAATACGACTTTACAGGAGAGCCCAACAAAGTTTTTTTTTCTGCTTATTCGCTCATAACTTTTATTGTATTTGACCTTTCCTGGCTCCGATTTCACACATATTCTTATATTTTGGTGCTCTTTCCGCCTAAATAGTATTTATTTACGTAGACTAAATAATAAGGAAAATTGGTGTCCGTTACTCTAATGTGTTTCATTACTAACGTCGATTACACTCGTAGCGATTTCTAGTCATGTCCCTTACGCTAATTTGACTTGAATTTACAGATCCAATATCATAAAAAAAAATAAAGTAAGGGTATTTTAATGATTTATTTAATTAAAGCAAAATAATGTAAGATAGTGTATTTGTAAAAATATGCTACGTGAGTTTTAGCGTAAGGATGATCCGTTTTGAAAAATAAGAAAAAAAATAAGTTATTTTGTCTAAATGTGTATAGGAAATTCAAATCCTATTGTTTGTG